>JAVHLV010000404.1:0-53240 GCA_036785495.1 Colletotrichum neosansevieriae
AAAGAGTTAATAAACTTCTAAAATAATATATCAATATATATATATCTGGTTTTCCCTAATATAAATACTAGAATTTTTCCTATAAGGTTTTTTCTAGTATAATATATTCTTATAATAATAATAATATCATATTATAATAATACTGGGTTTTTCCTATTAGGTTTTCTAGTATAAAGGTCTCTTAAGTAATAAGCTATATATAATATATATACCTTAAGGGGGGATATAAGAGATATACTATAAAACCCTATAATAGAAATATATAATAATATAGAGGCTATATAATAGAGGTTAATTACATAATACAGTGTATTATAGTACTATTAGTACTGTGTATACTGTTAGAAGAAGCCTCTAAAAAGCTGTGAAAACTGCTAGCTTTTACTGCCTAAGTTAAGGTTAAACCTAAAAGGGTTTTAGGTTACTAAATTACTTAATAAATAACCTAAATAAGGAAATAAGTGTGGCAGCTTAGCAAGCAGCTTACACAGCCATAGAAGGCTCTAGAATCTAAGCCTTAAGTATAAATAACTTGCCTCTCCCTCTCTAGAATACTCCCTTTTACTTAGAAGGTAGACACTTTAATATTAACTTATTTATACTTGTTATTTCCCTTTTGAGCTATTGATTATGTTATTAACGATTATGTAACCTAAGACTAACTAATAATAATCCTCTATTCTCCTTTCTGCCCTTAATAAGGCAAAAGTCTTACTATAATATGCTAACTAATATACCTATCTGGGCACTCTCTAAACTGGGCAGTCTGCACTGCCCTGTCTTACTAGTTTTAATATTACTTATCTTTAAAGTATATTTATAGCTTACTAATAAGTTCCCTCTATTTCTAGAAATCTAGAAATAGATAGCTACTATATAAAGAGTAATAGAAGACCTCTAGAAAGTCTAGGCCTTATACTAAGTTTTAAAAGCTCTTACTATCTATAATAGGCTAGATATATATAGAACTCTATAGCTATTACTACTCTTACTTATATATATTTATTATAAAAAGAAGAAATAGTAAGAACTATATAAACTTCTTACTATTAATAGTAAGATCTATATATTTAACCTCCTATATAGATCTTAAACCTTCTAATTAACTATTATCTACTCCTAGTATAATACTAATAATACTAGTAATACTAATAAGAATAATAATAATATACTAATAGATTCTCTAGACTAGAATACTAAAAGAATAAAAGAACTAGATAAGAATAATATTATACTAGTACTAATATTAATATTACTATCTTTATATAAGAGGAGCAGACTATTAAAGAACTATATAGAAGCTATTATAATACTTACTATAGGTTTAGTATAAAAAAGTAACTACTTTATAGACTAAAATAGATAAGAGGATACTCTAATTAATACTATTTCTATTATTAATATAGTAAAAGCTCTTAGCTAAGAAATTAGTAATACTATAATATATCTAATAGTAAAAGAGTATTTAGATTATAATCTTACTATCTGCCTATATAAAGAGAATATTATTATAATACTAGGAGAACCTTTCTCTGCCTCTATAGTAGCTAAGATAACTATGCTTTAGAAATATAGTGTTTTTGAAATTATCCTCTATAATACTGCTATTTATAGTAAAACCTGGATTTTTAAATCCTATATAGTTTATAAAGCTAAAGGAAAAGAAACTAACTAATCTTATAAGAAATTATAGCTTATTATTAAAGATTATAATAATAATAATAAAACTTTAACTTTTATATAATTACTAATAATATAAAGGGTAAGCTAAAGACTACTTTTTATTTTAGTACTATCTTTTATAATAGAGGGATTTATCCTATAGCTTAGAGATATTATATAAGTATATATCTAATCCTAAATAGAGCTTAATAGAATAATATTAGTAGATCTTCTAAGCAAAATTTAAAGTAAAAACTCTAAGAATTAGATTATAAGAATTATTAAACCCCTATATAGTATTATAGAAGCTAGAACCTATTAGTAGGTAACTTATAGTAAGTATTATAGAGAAAAGCTTAAGATAGATTAATTCTTATTTAACCTATACTTACTAATCTTCTTAACTGCTACTAATAGCTTTAGTATTATTAATATATATACTAATAATATAATTAGACTTTTAATACTAAGTTTCTCTAAATAGGAGAATAATAAACTTATAAAAGCTAGCTTTACTATAAAGGATAAATAATAACTTAATCTAAATAACTTACTAATATTTAATAGCAGTATTATTATGCTAAATATAAATAGTAGTTTTACTCTATACTAAAAGAGATAAGGGAATAAAATTAAGCTTATTAACCTAAAAGCTATTTTAACTAAATAAAAATAGTAATATATTTAGTAAAGAGTAAGAGATATATATATTATATTAATTTGCTAACTAGAGGTATACTTTAATCTATTTATAGCTATATAATATTAGAAGCTAACTGCTAAAAACAAAAAGGCAATTAATTAATACCTTAAATAGTAAAAGGAGAACCTTAACTATAGCCTTATATTTATACCTATTAACTTAGTAATAGCTAAACTATTTCTTTTTATTAACAGCCTTTTCACTAATAATTCAGACCTCTTATTATAAATTAGATTTATTATTATCCTTACTAATAAGATAATAAATAATAATATATTTATAATCTATAGTAATACTATTTACTTTAGTTTAATAAAGTATAAGAGGGTTATCTAAAGTATTCTAGCTTCTAAAATCTATAATATAGTTACTAATATAAACCTTATTTATATTATTATAATAATACTCTAAAAGATTACTAATTACCTTAAAAGACCCTATATCTCTATAATTATCTATACTAATTTATACTTACTATATAAATACCTTATTAAGCTTAGTATTATAAAGGAGAAGTAACTAATAATTAATATTATAGCACTTTAATAGTCCTATAAGAGGAGGAAGATCTATAAGATAAGATAGATTAATAGTAGTAATAACCTTATAGATACTTTTATAAAGAGTACTCTAAATTAAACCCTTAAATATTTTATTAATAATAATAAAGTAATAGTTTATATAAAGGGATAGATAACTTAAGAGGAGAAGGCTAAGAAGTTAAATAAATAGCGCCTAGTATACTAAAGCAGCTTTAATATCTCAGAAAAGGAGGATTTAACTATATTAAATATAGAATAAGATTAGTATATAATCCTATAATATTTTCACGTTTTAAACCCACTTTAGGTTTATAATAGGTATTAGCAATATAGGAGTATATTTTAGCAGGTTATGGTATATCTAGCTTTAAAGAAAAGACTGCTAGTGTTATGCTACTACTATAACCTGCAAAATAGCAGGATATATACTATAATTAATAGATATATATAAGGTTATATAACCTATTATAGAGCATATATATATAGTTTAATACTACTACTAATATAGTTAAGTGGAACTTAGAAATATAGACATATATTAACTTATAGGCTTTTAATATATATATGTAAAGGGAGCTCTGAGTCCTATATAAACCTCGTCCCGGCGTAAAACTAATAAATATAGCCTCTATTAATAAGTTAGTAAATAAGTCTATATTTATAAAGATTATTAAAAGTATAGACCTAAGTATATAGATAATCCTTACTATTTCTTAGTACTCTTAGAGCTGCTATTTACTTATATAGTATTAGATATATAGAAGGTTAGTAAATAGAATATAGTTAAAGCTTAATACCTCTTAATAGAATAGATAGAGACTTAGTAAATATAGTAAGCTAACTCTTATCTTATTACTAAGTTTATATAAAAAGATATTATTTATAACTATAAGCTCTATAGTATACTTATTATTAATAGAGGCCTAGAGAATAAGAATATAGTTATTAAGTTTAACTATAAATATAGACTTAAGTAAAAGGTTACTACTATCTTTAACCTATATACTAATAGTACTATTAGAGTTAGCTACTAGACTATTATATATACTCTCTCTACTTAAATAAAGAATATAAATAAAAACTTCTAGCTATCTTTCTAAGCTATACTATTTACTAATAAAACTTTTATTAAGGCCTTAACTAGCTATAGCTCTTTCTACCTACTCTATAGATATAAAGCTATAATCTTAATAAAAACCTTTATACTAACCTAGAGAGTTTTAGTATAGAACTAGGTAATAATACCTAAAGAGGAGCTCTTTATATAGATAAGGGCTTTTAAGTAACTTAATAAGAACTATACTACTATATAGAAGATAATTATAGTATAGTATAAGTATATTATAGATAGGTTTAATTATTAAAAACATTATATCTTATATAGCTAGGAATTAGGAGTGGGTAACTTTATTCTAGTTTTAATATTAAATAGTATATAGATAAGTTTTTAGATACTAAGCTTAACTATTATTAAAAAGGCCCCTTTAGGATCTATTTAAAGGCTCTTAATAACACTTTATATTAGCTCAAGACTTTTATAGAGAAACCTCTGTATAGATTAACTTATATTAAAGACTACCTAAAAAAGTTTATTAAGGCTCTAGAAAGTGTTTAGAAGCTAGAAGATATTAATTAGTATAGACTTAACTTTATAAACTAACTTAATAAGATTTACTCTATCTATAGTTATCTCTACCTTAATAAAGATAATAAAAAAGAAGTAGAGAAACCTTTTACTAACTTTAATAATATTAACTCTTTATTAATAAGTAATCAAGATAGTAATATTCTATAGTAGATTATATACTTAGTAATATATTTATAGACTATAAAAAAGGCCCTTAACTAAATAAAAGTAATATAGAAACTTTATATAGAGCTTTAGCTATTTAATCTAGTTAGAAATAGATAGTATACTAAAATAGAAAATAATATTATATAACTTACTAAGATTAGCCCTAATATAGAGAAATAGTCTCTTTTATATCTATAATAAGTAAGGCTTATATTTCTAGAGAGAGTCTTATTATATACTTTACCTTAGTTAATTAATTATAATTACTTAGCTTAGTATATTAAAATACCCTATAGAGATAATACTAAGGCTAGCCTACTTATATCTATACTATCCTGCTTACTATTTAAGTCCACTCTTATACCCTTATAGATCTAATCTTACTTAGTATCTAGCCCTAACACTATTACTATACTTAGGATTATATTACTAAGGTTACTACTATACTTATAGTAAGTCCCACTATATAGAACCTATTAAAAGTATATTATAACCTTTTTAATAATTAGTATACTCTATTTCTCTCTATTACTACTTAGGTATTTCTCACACTATTCTAAAAACCTCCCTCTTTATAGCTTTTTACCTTAGCTAGATAGCTTTCTGTGTTAAACACTAGATTCTAACTTATTATTACTTAAAGATCTTTAAGTTATAGTTTAACTTTAATAATTTAGCTATATCTATAATACCTAGCTAGTTATTTTTATACTATTTCTAGGTTAGACTTTAGCACTTAGTATTCTAAGAGGAGTATATCTCTATAGAGCACTATATTACTTTATATTATCTATCTACTTTCTTTAGTTTCTATTTCTATAGTAATTATTTATCTATTTTATATTTATAATAATATTCTTACTTCTAAATTAACTCTTTATCTATTCTCTTATATAACTATAGCTTTAAATAGATAGTTAGGTTAGTAGGTTTCTCTAACTATAAATAGTTATATTACTAAAGAAACTAAGAATAAAGAAACCCTTCTATCTATATTTTAAAATACTCTATTATATTAAAAAAGTATTACTATAGCTAGTTAATTTTACCTAATTTACTAAAACCTTATATAACCTTTTCTAATTTTTCCTAGTTTTTCTATATTATTTATATAAAGTATATATATTAAAGCATTTTAAGGTTAAATAAAGAGGATTTTATTTATTATTTTGTATTTTTAGGTCTATAAAAACCACTAAGTATATAAAGTATTATATTAGTTCTTTCTTTTTCCCACTCTCTTTCTTTAAATCCTAGTTAGGATATTAAGTAGCTCTCTCTAATTAAAAATAGAGATATCTAAATTAGCTAGAGAGTAACTAATAAGGATAAATAGTAACTTAAACTTATACTCTTTTAGCTAAGTTTTATAATACTTTATTATAGTTCTAAATCTTAGATTAGTTATATTAGTCCTTACTATAGTCTATTAGTTAATCTAAAACTAAATAACTACCTCCTTAAATCTACTACTCTACTACTCTAGATTATTTATATTAAAGCTAAAAGCTTTATAGTTTCCCTTAGAGTTAAAGAAATACTTAGAATCTTATTTATAGTAAAGATAGTTAGTATAAGTATTACTAAGTATACTTATATACTTAAAGTATAGCTTATATATCTAAGCCCTAGTAGCCTTATTATAGAGAGAGTAAGTATATTACTTATAACTATAAGAAATATATTATTCCTTATTACTATAAAAGGAACTTATATATTATTATTATTATACGTTTAGAGTGCTATAACTCTATAGGTATAAGAGATATGAAAGAGTGAATAACATATAGGAAATTCTTATAAAAAATGGCGTTTTTAGATATATATATCATATTACCAATATTATATAATTAGAGTATTTGGAATAATAAAGTATTTGGAATAATGAAGTTTCAGAATAAGGTTAAGCTAAAGGTTAAAGTTAAGCTTAAAACTAAGGTTAAAATTAAGGTTAAAGCTAGCGTTAGAAGCTAAACCTTAAACCTTAAACCTTATTATTATTACCCTTTTTGGAAATAAGGTTTAATTCTAACCTAAAGGGCTATAAGACCTTAGAAACTAAATTATCTATATATACCTGCCTTTTCCCCCACCTTTCTAGGCCTTAGATATCTATGAATTCATTAATAATAATATTATTCTATATCTATATTTTTCTCTCTATCTGAATATTATGCAATAAACCCGAAAGGTTACCCTTATATACTATTTATTGCCTGAAATCTATTTATACTACTTTGGGAACTTTTCTACTTTTCTTGCAGCCTTTATAGCTATTCTTATAAGTTATAAGCCTAGCTTATTGTAACCTAAACAGCTTATAGGCCCCTCTAAAAGCAATTTATTCCTCTATTTATATATTTCTATCCCTTATAAGAATATTTCTTATATAAGAGAATAACCTTTCACTACCTATGCTAAAACTAAGATTTTATAATTAATAATAATATTCTTCTACTTAAATAACCTCGATTAATAATCTATTACTTTACCTAAGTTATTTAATTATTGAGAATACCTAATTTAGAAGCCCTCTGCTATAATAGAGGCCTATTTACTAAATAAAGTCTTTACTAACTACCTATTTAAAATACCCCGTCTATCTAACTAGTTTAAACCAGTTAAAATAGCCAAACAATGTAATATTACGCCTAAATTAAAGGCTTATTATTAAATATAAATAAGAAGTATCCTTAAATTAAACGAGAAGTACCCTTAAATTAAATAAAACCCTTTTAATTAAACTTATTAATTTTAACCAGTTTTGAAGCAAATAAAAATATAAAAGAATATATATAAGAATAAGTATAAAAGGGAGAAAATATATTAACTTTTTACTAGTTATTTAGTTATAAAACAAAAATACTATAAGAGGTTAAAAACTACTCTTACTTTAAATAATTATTCTTTAAATATATTAAACTAGTTTTAATTAAGAAAACTATTCTATAAATAAGTAAAAATAAACTGCTTTAAATCTACTTTTAAAGTGTTTTAAATCTATTAATTCTAAATTAATAAGACTACTTTAAAATATAAGTAAAAAGAATTCTATATAAAGCTAAGTTTATAAAAAGTATCAAATTAGTTTATTAAGATATAAAATAGATATATCTAAGATAATCTTTTAAAAACTCTTAGGTAGTAAAAACTATTAAATATAGGCTTTATAATTTAAATCCCTATTTATAAATAAGAATATAAATACTAACTTAGAAATCCTATTATTATAAATTAATTCTAATATAAATAATAAAGCTTTAGCTTATATTAGATTATTATATAATAATAGTCCTCTTAGAGTTATAAAGAACTATAATATAGCTTCTAAGGCTTAGCTTAAGTTAAAATAACTATATAAGCTTAAAGGATTTAGTAATAAGTTTATAACTTATAAGGAATTCTTTAATATAACCTTAGAAAATATAGATAATATTAGTTTTACGCCGGATCAAGGTTCACACGGAACTCAGGGCTCCCTTTGCATATATACATTAAAAGCCTATAGGTTAATATATATCTATATTCCTAAGTTCTACTTAACTACGTTAGCAGTAGTGTTAAACTATATATATATGCTCTGTAATAGGTTATATAACCTCATATATATCTATTAATTACAGCATATATCCTGCCACTTTGCAGGTTACAGTATTAACATAATACTAGTAGTTTTTTTTTCTTTAAGGCTAGATATACTATAACCTGCTAAAATACACTTCTATATGACTAATATCTATTATAAACCTAAAGTAGGTTTAAAACATAAAAGCAGCATAGAATTATATACTAACCTTATTCTATATTTAATATAGTTAAATCCTCCTCTTCTAAGATGCTAGAGCTGCTTTAGTATGTCTAGTGCTATTTATCTAACTCCTTAGCTTTCTCTTTCTAAGTTACCTATTCTTTTATATAAACTATTACTTTATTATTATTAATAAAGTATTTAAGAGTTTAATTTAGAGTACTCTTTATAAAAGTATTAATCTATCTTACCTTATAGATCTCCCTTCTCTTATAGAACTATTAAAGTGCTATAATATTAATTATTAGTTACTTCTCCTTTATAATACTAAGCGTAATAAGGTATTTATATAGTAAGTATAAATTAGTATAGATAATTATAAGGATATAGAGTCTTTTAAAGCAGTTAGTAATCTTCCAGAGTATTATTATAATAGTATAGAAAAGGTCTATACTAGTAACTATACTATAGACTTTAAAAGCTAGAACACTTTAAGTAACTCTCTTATATTTTATTAAGCTAAAGTAAATAGTATTACTATAGATTATAAATATATTATTATTTATTATCTTATTAATAAGGATAATAATAAATCTAATCTATAATAAAAGATCTAGATTATTAACAAAAAAGCTATTAATAAAAATAAATAATTTAGCTATTACTAAGTTAATAAGTATAAATATAAAGCTATAGTTAAGGTTCTCCTTTTACTATTTAAAATATTAATTAAGTACTTTTTTATCTTTAATAGTTAGCTTCTTATACTATATAGCTATAGATAGATTAAAGTATACCTCTAGTTAGCAAATTAATATAGTATATATACCTCTTACTCTTTACTAAATATATTACTATTTTTATTTAGTTAAAGTAGCTTTTAAGTTAATAAGCTTAATCTTATTTCCTTATTTCTTTTAGTATAAAGTAAGACTACTATTTATACTTAGTATAATAATACTACTATTTAATATTAACAGGTTATTTAGGTTAGGTTATTATTTATTCTTTATAGTAAAGCTAGCTTTTATAAGTTTATTATTCTCTTAATTAGAGAAACTTAGTATTAAAAGTTTAATTATATTATTAGTTTATATATTAATAATACTAAAGCTATTAGTAATAATTAAGAAGATTAGTAAGTATAGGTTAAGTAAGGATTAATCTATCTTAAGCTTTTCTCTATAATACTTACTATAGGTTATCTATTAATAGATTCTAGCTTCTATAATACTATATAGGGGTTTAGTAATCCTTATAATCTAATTCTTAGAGTATTTACTTTAAATTTTACTTAGAAGGTCTGCTAATATTATTCTATTAAGCTCTATTTAGAATTAGATATATACTTATATAATATCTCTAAGCTATAGAATAAATCCCTCTACTATAAAGAATAGTATTAAAGCAAGAAGTAGTTATTAACTTACTCTTTAAATTATTAGTAATTATATAAGAATTAAAGTCTTATTATTATTATTATAACTCTAAATAATAAGGTATAAATTTTTATAAGATTAGTTAGTCTCTTTTTCTTTAATTATATAAACTATATAGAATTTAAAAATCTAGGTTTTACTATAAATAGTAATATTATAGGGGATAATTTTAAAAACACTATATTTCTAAAATATAGTTATCTTAGCTATTATAGAAGTAGAAAAGAGTTCTCCTAGTATTATAATAATACCCTCTTTATATAAGTAGATAGTAAGGTTATAATCTAAATACTTTTTTATTATTAAGAATATTATAATATTACTAATCTCTTAGCTAAGAGCTTTTATTATATTAATAATAAAAACAGTATTAACTCTAGTATCCTTTTATCTATTTTAGTTTATAAAGTAGTTACTTCTTTATATTAAACCTATAATAGGTATTATAATAGCTTCTATATAGTTCTTTAATAGTCTGCTCCTCTTATATAAAAATAGTAATATTAATATTAGTGCTAGTATAGTATTATTCTTATCTAGTTCCTCTATTCTTTTAGTATTCTAGTCTAGAGAATCTATTAGTATATTATTATTATTCTTATTAGTATTATTAGTATTATTAGTATTATACTAGGAGTAGATAATAGTTAATTAGAAGGCTTAAGATTTATATAAAAGGTTAAATATATAGATCTTACTATTAATAATAAGAAGTTTATATAGTTCTTACTATTTCTTCTTTTTATAGTAAATATATATTAGTAAAAGTAGTAATAGCTATAAAGTTTTATATATATCTAGTTTATTATAGATAGTAAGTGCTTCTAAAACTTAGTATAAGGCTTAGACTTTTTAGAGATCTTTTATTACTCTTTATATAGTAGCTATCTATTTCTAGATTTCTAGAAATAGAGGGGATTTATTAATAAGCTATAGGTATACTCTAAAGATAAATAGTATTAAAACTAGGCCTTTTAGCTCTATAGTGTTATTAATAGTCTTTAAAGCTATTTAGAGAACTATTTTATAATCTATATTAGAAAGATCTTAGTAAATTATATTATAGACTCTTTAAAGAATTATATAATATCTCTTAACCTTATTTATAGAGTTATAAGCCTTAATAGAGACTTTAGTAGTTATTATTAATATTAAATAGAGTATATTATACTACTTAGATAAGCTAGAATTAGTATTAATATTAGTAATTACTATATCTAGAAGTCTAAAATAGATATAGATCTAGTATTATTTAAGTATATTAAGTACTATACTTATTAATAAATTCGATAGAAATCTTCCTATATTAAAAGCAGTAGCAGTATTAACTATATAAAGTACTAATTTTAAGTTAAGGTAAATAATATTAATAACTATAGTATAGTTAAAGTTATAGTTATCTTTAAGAGTAAATTTAAAGCAATTTAGAGCTTCTATATTAAGTTAGTAATATTTATAAAACTTTATAAAATATTTAAGTATTTATATTTTAACTTAGTAGCCTAACTACTATAAAACTCTATAAAGTTAGTAGATTAATATATATCTAAAATATTAATAAAGTTAGTATAACTTAGTCTCTATAAAGTTATTTTATACTAATATCTTCTCTATATCTAATAGTAACTATAGATAACTTTGTTTATAGATAATAGAGATAATTAGGTCTTCTTATTATAAATAGTTTCTTAAATTATTAAATTAAATACTTAGTATATCTATATCTATAAGATATAGAAGAAAAGAGGTATTTACTAATATAATATAGAATATTATTTCTCTAAAAGGTATAAAAATAACTATTATTTCTATTAATTTAATTACTCTTTTTAAACTAAATTTAATACTTACTCTTTCTATAGTAATAGGGTTAATTATAATATTAAGTAACTTAGTCCTTTTAAGTATAATAAACTAGTTATAACTAGCTATTAAAAATCCTATAGCTTCTATATCTAGAATAATATCCTGGAAAATCTCTAAAAAATATCTTTTATTAAGTATAAAATTATTAAGAAAAGTATTATTATTTATTTATTTAAAAGAGTTATAGTAAGTAATTCTATAGTAAGCTACTTAGTTAAGTAGATAGTTAGTAATAGTATTCTTATTTACTAAATAAGTTAATTAGATATTTATATCTATAAATTAGATAAAAAATAAAGTTTGCTATTTATTATTAGATTATTAGTTTTTTTAACTATCTTACCCTTTTCCTAGTAACTAAAGATATATCTTAATCTCTTTATCCTCCTTATTATTTATTATTAAATTATTATAACTCTTATCTTTAGTTTCTTTATATTAGATAAGGAATTACTAATAAGCTATCTTTAAAGTATCTTGAATTTATAAATTACTTTAAAAATAGAAGTATACTTTATTCTTCTCTTTTTATATATAGTTTATTAAATAGCAGCTTATCTTTTTATAGATATAGTATCTCTACTTTTAGAAATCCTATAATTACTTTAAATTATCTTATTTAAAGTTTTAGTATAAACCAGGGTAATAAATTAATTATTCTAGCTTTAACTATTATATTTATAATCTATTTAGTATTACTTAGTATAGTATTATAGTTATAGAGGTAATTAAATATTTCTAAATATAACTATATTACTAATTATAACTCTAAGCTAGTTATAGAGGCTTTTAAACTTTATTATAGAGTTTATAGTAGCTTATTTATATTTCTTAACCTCTTAGTAATCTTAAAGAAGTTAGTTATATAAACTCTTATTACTTTTATAGATAGTACTTAATATAGACTATATCTTTATAAAAATATTAATTAGTAAATCTAAAACCTTAGGCTTTATAATAGATAGATTATTATTTATAATTAATATAAGTATAGTAATATTCTATTTAGTAAGATATACTTATTTAAGTTTCTCTATTTTAAAACGTTTACTAAGCTTAGTAATAATCTAGTCTAGGTTAAGATAAGCCTAAATTTAGTAAACTATCTTATAGTAATAATATAATACCTTTTCCTTAAATATAATTAAAAATATAAATAGTATTTAGGCCTCTGGCTACTGCACAGTGATTTTACCTGCTTTGTAACAGACCTTCTAACTCCGCGCCGCGCCTCCTGACAATACACACAGCCTTTAGTCACGTAATTATAACTATCCTAACCATAGCTGCACTTATATATACCTATCTACAGCCTTATAATCCTTAACTTTACAGTTTAATAATAACGTGGTTTTTAATTGCTCAATTACTAACTACTAAACTGTTAACTTATCCTCTCGCCTATTACCCGCGCTACTAACGCCGCCTCTATCACTATGCCCGGTGTATTGATATGCTGGGTGTGGTGCCGCTATCTTAGAGGATTTGTTATGAGTTATAGGATAAGGATAAGGGAGAGGGATAGGCATAAAGCCCTGCTTACAGTAGAGCTTTTTATGCTTCTAGCTGTGAGAACCTCTTAGAAGGTTAAGAAGTTATCTCTTATATATACCTTACTAGAAGGTTAACCTTTAGGTGAGGAGTTATTAGATATCTTATATAGTAGTGTTTACTTTGCTAGAAGGTTTACCTTTTAGGCGTTTTTTATAGCACCTTACTAAAAGGTATTTCTAGACTATAAGAGCCTTAGTAGCCTACTTAGCTCTAATATAATTAGCCCTGTTATATATAGTATAGTGTTACCTATACTATTACTATTCTACTAGTTTATTTAGCTAGAGTATATATCTAACTTTATATAAGGGTTTGCTTACTAGCAGAAATATATAGAGTTTCTATATTATTATCCTTAACTAGTAGAGAGCATAGATTAAAGTGTCTCTATAGTGTTTCCCAAATTATACCTATAAACTGGGTGAATTTATTATAGTCTTTTTTATAGGGGGCTGCGTTATAACTATAAACTTAATAAATAGTATTTATTCCTTTATAAAGCCTACTCTCTTATATATATTTTAAATAATATAGAGTTTTAGCTTTATTATATCTATACTTTTATTACTATACTTTATCTTATTAATATATAGCTTAGTTAGATCTATAAGTTAGTATATAAATAAGTATATATTATTTTAAGTCTAATTTAAGTATTTATAATATTTAGAGTAGAGTTAGTATTTAGAGTTAAATTAAGGTTAACTAACTATAGATTTTTATTATTTATAGATATATTTCTCTTATTATTAATCTATAAAGATATAAACTTTACTCTTCTCTTATTATTACTATCTATAATCTTTTTAGTAAAATCTTTATTTTTCTATAGCCTTATAAATATAATATTCTTACTTACTTATTCTTTTACTTTCTTAGTTATCTAGAAATAGAAGTTATTCTCTATAATAATTATAAAGAGTTAATCTATACCTTATAGAGAATTATAAATAGTATATACTCTATTTATTATAAAGTAGTTATAGAGTTATTAAATAATACTTATAGTAGCTTAGTTCTAGAGTTTAAATAGTAAATTAATAAAGTTATATATAAACTCTCTCTATAAAGCTATATCTATAAAGCTATTAGCTTTATAGATCTTAAAGTAAAAAAGAATTTTAGTATTTACCTCTTTTTCTATAGCTTTATTACTAAATTTAAATATTTAATTCTAGTTATAGTTATTTATAAATATCTTTATATTTAGAGAGATTAGAGATTTTATAATAAGTTAATAGTGTGGAGTTACTAGAACTAATAGATCTAATTATAATATTAATTAGCTAGATATAAAAGGATTTACTATAATAGTTAATAATATTATATAAAAGAAGATAAATAATTACTTTAGTAAGGTTTTAGTCTATAAAGTCTCTAGTTAAAGCTTCTACTATAATATAAGTCTCTCTTATTTATACTAGAAAAGCTAGTTTTCTAGTTACTAAGTCTAGTATAGTTAAAGTGAAGTTTTTTATTATTAACCTTTATAATAACTTTTATAGGTCTATAAAGCAGTATTACTATTATTTAGTATTATCCTCTTCTATTATTTTCTTTAAAATACTAGGTTTAGTAGTAGTAATAAAAATATTATAAGTTATATAATAATAGATATAGTTACTTACTATAGTATTATTATACTTACTATAGATAATAATCCTTAAGCTATACTTCTATCTATAAACTAAATAGAAAATATATATTATTATCTATTATAAGCTATAGGTAGGGGTGAGAGCAAGTTATAAGGAGTAACTGTCTTAGCTATAGATTAGTGTGCACAGAAAGTGCAGTGAAATAGTTTGCAGTGTGTAATTATATAATTACACGCTATAGTATATAGCTACTATAGCCTTATAAGGCTAAGAGTGCTATAAACCGCATTATAACACACTTCCTAGCTGCATAGTAAATATCACTAATATAGTGATCTGTTATTATATATAGCTATAACTATTTTTAAATATATATAAAAGAGACAAAGCAGTATTATAAATAGCTTTAAAGGTATAAAATAAATAAAAATATCCCTTATAAATGCTTTAAAGAGTATAAATAAGTAATATATAACTTAAGTAATAGTAATATAATCCAGGTAAGTAGTAGAATCCTATTAGTAGCACTTAACTACCTATAAAAGCAGCTAGGTAGGTATAGTTATTACTTATACTACCCTCTATCTTAATTTTTCCTCCTTTTTCTACTTAGAATACTATAATAATTATAAGTTAATCTTTTATATATATAAAAAAATTATTATATATATTATTAACTATTACTAATACTTATCTTTATATAGAACTATCTATACCTATTAATACTATTATTAAAAATATCCTCTAAGTATAAATAATCTATAATACTAGTTACTAACTATATTACTAAGATTAAGGTAATCTATAAAGCTAAGAAAAAGGTAGAGTAGGAGCAGCTAGCTGCTCTTACTAAGTAGGAGGAAGCTAAAAATAATAAGGTTAATAAGTATAAGTCTTTTATTTTACTATCTTATAGCCCCTCTAGTAACTATTACTATCTAGCAGAGCTTTTTAATATTATAGAAGCTAATAATATCCTTTTAATAGAAAAGGCTAAGGCTCCTAAAAAGAAGCCTATATATAAGTATAAATATACCCTCTCTATTAAGGAGAAAGAGAATAAGAATAAGGAGAAGCCTATTAGTATATTTATAATATTACTTCTATATAGTCTAGAAATACTAATAATAGTTTAAAGAAGTCTAAGTATAAGTCTAAGAAGGTAAAAATTATAGCTAGTATATATTATAATATACTAAAAAAGAAAACTAACCCTGCTATTAGTAAGAAAACTCTAGGCTCTACTAAGAAGCTTTATGCTTTCTCTACTATCCTAGAAGAAGCTAGTAAGCTAATAGAGTACTTATATTATAGCTATATATACTTACTGCTTATAGATAAGAGCTCTAGTTACTGCTTTTATAATACTAGTAGGTGTTACTGCTACTACCTAGCTAGCTAAAGCTATAAGCCTCTCTCTGCTATTACTATTACTCTCTATAAGTACTACTGCAAAGCCTATAATAATAATAACTAGATTATAAGTATTCTATGCTTATACTTATATATAGGCGCGTGTAAGATAATTTAGCATAGTGCTAACTTATCTATCTAGGCTCTTACCTTCTAGTACTAGGTCCTCTAAACTATCCTTAAAGAGGAGAAGGAGAAGGAGAAGGAGAAGGAGAAGGAGAAGGAGAAGGAGAAGGAGAAGGAGCAGAAAGAGGAGGAGGAGGAGGAGAAGCTCTAGGTTATTATATATCCAGAGGCTACTATAGAAGAGCTAGCTTTAGCTAGCTCTTTTTAGTAGGTTTTTATAACTATTACTCTTTCTAGTAATACTATTACTAGTATATATACTTACTTAGTAAGCCTTTTAGCTTTCTATAAGCTGCCTACTAGTATAGCTAATAGTTTTATTAACTGCCTTATTATAGCTATTTATACTAAAAAGTGCTTTTATTATTAAATATATATCTTTAAGTATTAATACCCTTTACTTATTAATATTTAAAGAGGTATAAGGCTAATATACCTAGAGCTAGTATATCTATAAGAATTGCTTTTTTACCTAGCTATTATATATAGAAAAGCTATAGCTCTATAAATAATATCTATTAGCCTTTAAGCCTAATAGAGCTTTATTTTATACCCTTAAACTTACTTTCTCTTTATTATAATAATATATTAAGTATCTATTAGGTTTAGTAGTACTTAGAAGTATTTAAACTTAGCTTAAAAGAGGCTTTTTATAAGCCTATCTATTAGTATCTTATTTATAGATATATAAAGTACTTTAAAAGTGCCCTTTATATACTCTTAGTATAGCTATATATTTTAAATATTAATATATTATAGGTAGGTTAAAATATGCTCTCTCTTTCTAACTACTAGTTAAATAGTTTACTAATTATTATAATATACTTTCTAAATATCTCTAAGCTTTAAAGTAAAGTTATAGTATAGCCTTTAAAGGGCTATTATCTCTTTAGTAGTATACTTAAGGCTTAGAAGCTTTATTTTAGTTATTAATATTATAACTATTACTTAATAGGTTACTTTTTACTAAATTATACCTCTAAAAAGTATTATTATATAGCTTTATAATAACCTATATATTTCTTTATTATTAGTAAATAAGGTATTACTAGTAATTAGTATAAGATATTATTTAAATATCTCAAAAACCCTTTATAAATAAGACCTATAAAATATATAATAAATAATAATACTTAATAATATACTATATAATATACTATATAATATAGCACAGGATATTACAGTATTAATAGTACTGTCTATACTGTGGATAGAAAGGTCTAGAAAGTCCTAGAAAGCCTTACCTTTAATAAGCTTTCTAGCTAGAACTAAAAGGGTTTAAGCTATAACTTTAATATATAACTAAGCCCAAATAGGCTAAATATCTACGCAATCTACTGCGTAAGCTATTGTGTAAGTAATTATATAATAGAAGCCTCTAGAAGGGCTAGAATAAGTATAAATAACTCCTCTCTCCCCTACCTAGCTAGTTACTAGTTAATAAGCCAAAAATAATACCTATTTTAATACTTTCTTAATTACCTAAGCTATTTTACGTAATATTCTTACGTAATATAATTACGTAAGCGAGCTACCTCACTAAGAATTTATACTATATATAATATAGTAGAACTTCTTAAAGAGAGTAGTAGTCTTATTTTTAATCTTATTAACTATATAAAACTAAAAAAGATATTTGTATTACTTAAAGACGTTACAGATCTTAAATTTAAAGACTTTATATTTAAAAAAAGGTATTAATCTCTTTTATATAGAGTTTCTAAAGGTTTAGTAATAAGTTTACTAAACTTATATAGAGAAAGATAGAGTTTCTAATCTACCTTCTCTTTAATTAATAAAAAGATTAATAACTTATTAACTTCTTACTTAAAAGTATAGAAAAGGTTAGTAATAATAAGTTTTCTTTAGAGTTAGCCTTTATACTAGGGTAGGAAAAGAACTAAAGAAGTATTTATAGAGAAAGTAATACTAAGCTTAAGGTTAGTATTAATAAGGTTAGAGTTACTAGAGTTCTTAGGGTTACTATAAAAGGGTTTAATAATAATAGAGAAGAAATCCTAAGAGCTATAGAGAAGCTAAATAGTAGCTATTTTACCTAAAATAATGATTAAATAGTAGGAGCCTTACTATTTATCTTTTTTATAGTAAACTTAAAACTATAATTATAGTAGTAAATAGATAACTTTATCTATACTTAGGCTATTATAAATACCTAAAGTATTAGTAATTCTATATTTTATAGTCTCTTTATATAAACTATCTATAATAATATAGATACTTTAGCCCTAGCTATAATATTTAGTAAGAATATTAAGTTATTATTAATATAAAGGTAAGTACTAAAGATAAAAAGAATAGAGATAAGACTATTAAGGCTAGTAGTATTATTAATAGCTTTTACTACTATTTAGAGAATAAGGTTAGGTTTTATATAGAGAACCTTTTACTAAATAATAATATAGATATACTAAAGAGAGCTATAGTATTATTTAGTTTTACTAATATAATAATAAGCTTTGAGTTTGTAGTTACGACGCAGCCCCCCGCAAAAAAGACTACGACAAATTCACCCAGTTTATGGGCACAATTCGGGAAACACTATAGAGTAATAATAAGCTTTAATAGGTATAACTTTAACTATAATAGCTATAGATTAGCCTCTAGCTACTATATAGTAATTTTACCTACTTTGTAATAGACCTTCTAACTCCACGCCTCTTAATAATATATATAGCCTTTAGTTATATAATCCTCTCCTAACTATAGCTATACTTATATATATCTATCTTACTAAATAGCTTTATAATCCTTAACTTTATAGTTTAATAATAATATCTATTAACTTATCTTCTTATTTATTATCTATGCTATTAATACTATCTCTATTACTGCTTTATCTACTAGTTTTCTTAGTTAAATAGGCTAGCTAATACCTTTATAGCTATACTATTATTAATAATACTCTCTCTATATTAAAGTAGTTAATATAAGCTATACTTACTAATCTCTAAAGAGCTATATCTATCTTAGTATTATAGAGAGTCTATTTAAAGAAGGACTACTCTATAGAGTGCTTAAGGATCTATCTAATCTCTATTACTAGTCTCTAGCCACTGCATAGTAATTTTACCTGCTTTATAATAGACTTTCTAACTCTGCGCCGCGCCTCCTAATAATACACACAGCCTTCAGTTATATAATCCTCTCCTAACCACAGCTATACTTATATATACCTATCTACAGCTTTATAATTCTTAACTTTACAGTTTAATAATAATATCTATTAACTTATTCTCTTACCTATTATCTATACTACTAATACTATCTCTATTACTACTTTATCCACTAGTCCCCTTATTTAATTAGGCTAGCTAACGCCTTTACAGTAGCTTTGCTATTATTAATAATGCTCTCTCTGTTAGTTAGTATAAGCTATACTTACTAATATTTTCCTAAAGGGCTGCCTCTGCCTTAGTATTATAGAGGGTCTGTTTAAAGAGGAGCTACTCTATAGACTACCTAATAATCTATCTAACCTCTGCTACTAAGTCTGCTTACTTATTTATAATAAGTTAGTATATCTATAAGTCTCTTATAGAGATATTAATAAGAGCTTTTTAAGGGCTATGCTAATAATATACTCTTAGTATTATATAGGCTGCTTAAAAAAATAGAGAGCCTTATTAATTATATTAATACTAAACTATTATATAATATTTTATATATTATTAATATTAATAGATATATCTTATATATAGCTAGTGTATTAATATACTAGGTCTAATACTAATATCCTAGAGAACTTATTATAGGTTAATAAGAATAAGGAAGAGAGATAGATATAAAGCTCTGCTTATAATAGTAGAGCTTTTTATGCTTCTAGCTATAAGAACCTCTTAGGAGGTTAAGGAGTTATCTCTTATATATACCTTACTAGAAGGTTTACCTTTTAGGTATTTTTCACAGCACCTTACTAGAAGGTTTAGTAAAGGTAATCCCAGGCTATAAGAGCCTTAGTAGCCTACTTAGCTCTAATATAATTAGCTCTATTATATATAGTATAGTATTACCTATACTATTACTATTCTACTAGTCTATTTAGCTAGAGTATATATCTAACTTTATATAAGGGTTTGCTTGCTAGCAGAAATATGTAGAGTTTCTATATTATTATCCTTAACTAGTAGAGAGTATAGATTAAAGTGCCTCTATAGTGTTTCCTAAATTATATCTATAAACTGGGTGAATTTATTATAGTCTTTTTTGCAGGGGGGCTGCGTTAAAACTATAAACTTAATCTCTATTACTAAGTCTACTTACTTATTTATAATAAGTTAATATATCTATAACTTTTCTATAAAGATATTAATAAGCACTCTCTTAAGAGTTATATTAATAATATACTCTTAGTATTATATAGACTACTTAATAAAATAGAGAGCTTTATTAATTATATTAATACTAAACTCTAGTATAATCCTTTATATATTATTAATATTAATAGATATACTTTATATATAGTTAGTATATTAATATACTAGGTTTAGTATTAATATCTTAGAGAACTTATTATAGATTATAGAATAAGGATAAGAAAGAGAGATAGATATAAAGCTCTATTTATAGAGCTTTTTATAGTTCTAGCTATAAGAACCTCTTAGAAGGTTAAGAAGTTATCTCTCATATAGTAGTATTTATAGTATCTTACTAAAAGGTTTACTCTTTAGGTATTTTTACTATAAGAGCCTTAATAGCTTACTTAGCTTTAATATAATTAGGTCTATTATATATAGTATAGTATTATCTATATTATTACTATTTTACTAGTCTATTTAGCTAGAGTATATATCTAACTTTATATAAGGGTTTGCTTACTAATAGAAATATATAAGGTTTCTATATTATTATCCTTAACTAATAGAGAGTATAGGTTAAAGTATCTCTATTATATTTCCTAAATTATATCTATAAATTAGGTAGATTTATTATAGTTTTTATAGAGGGGCTGTATTATAACTATAACCTTAATAGCCTTTATATATCTATTAGAGAAATTTAGACTACTATTTATATTAAACTCTTTTATATACTTATTATTATTACTTTTTATATTATTATTTTTAACTTTAGCTTTAAATATCTTAAAAGCTTTAGTAACGCTTTCTACTAATTTATCTTTTTATAGCTTTCTTTAAGCAAAATAAGTATATTTATTAATAAATATTATAAACTATCTATAATAGTTATATATTAATAGTGTTATATATCTATAAAAGTAAAAAGTAATATAATATAGATATTCTAGATCTTTATTATATAAGTATCTTTTATTAGTTTTAGTTATAAACTTACTCTTAAATAGGCTTTATAAAGAAGTAAATTAACTATATTTATAGTATTTATAGTATTATTATTTATCGTCTTATTTAATAGTTTAGTATTATTAAATAACTATTAAGTTTATAGTTATAATATAGCCCCCCTGGAAAAAAGACTATACCAAATTTACCTAGTTTATAGATATAATTTAGGAAATACTATAGAGGCACTTTAACCTATACCCTCTACTAGTTAAGGATAATAATATAGAAACTCTATGTATTTCTATTAGTAAGTAAAGTCTCTAAATATTACTATATAAAGTTAGATATATACTCTAGCTAAGCAGACTAGTAGAATAGTAATAATATAGATAATACTATACTATATATAATAGACCTAATTATATTAAAGCTAAGTAAGCTACTAAGGCTCTTATAGCCTAGAGATATCTTTACTAAACCTTTTAGTAAGGTGCTATAAAAAATACCTAAAAGGTAAACCTTTTAATAAGGTACTATATATATAAGAGATAACTTCTTAACTTCTTAAGAAGTTCTTATAGCTAGAAGTATAAAAAGCTCTATAAGTAGAGCTTTATATCTATCTCTCTTTCTTATTTTTATTCTATAATCTATAATAAGTTTTCTAAGATATTAATACTAAACCTAGTATATTAATATACTAACTATATATAAAGTATATCTATTAATATTAATAATATATAAAGGATTATACTAGAGTTTAGTATTAATATAATTAATAAAGCTCTTTATTTTATTAAGTAGCCTAGATAATAATAAGAGTATATTATTAATATAGCTCTTAAGAGAGCTCTTATTAATACCCTAATAGGGAATACTAATATATATAGTTATATTATATAGAAATAAGTAGACTTAGTAGTAGAGGTTAGATAGGTTCTTAGACACTCTATAGAGTACCCCTTCTTTAAACAGACTCTCTATAATACTAAGGCAGAGGCAGCCCTTTAGGGGAATATTAATAAGTATAGCTTATACTAACTGCTTTAATATAGAGAGAGTATTGCTAATAATAGTATAGCTAGTAGATAAAGCAGTAATAGAGATAGTATTTAATAGTAGTATAGATAATATATAAGAGAATAAGTTAATAGATATTATTATTAAACTTAAAAGTTAAGGATTATAAAGCTATAGATAAGTATATATAACTATAGCTATAGTTAGGATAGTTATAATTATATAACTAAAGGCTATATATATTCTTAAGAGGCGTGGCGTGGAGTTAGAAGGTTTATTATAAAGCAGGTAAAATCACTATATAGTAGCTAGAAGCTATTAAATAACTATTTAAGATAAAGTATACTTATATAACTTAAATAATTATGCTATAATTTATATATATTTCTATTATTATTATTAGTTATAGATTATATATAGAGAATATTATTATTATACTTATTTAAAGATACTTATTTCTTTATTTCTCTATTTAAGAATACTTTAAAGAGATAGAACTTATTATTCTTAAAGCTAGTTACTATACTTACTAATAAGCTCTATAGGCCCGCCTCTGCCTTAGCATTATAGAGGGCCTGTTCAAAGAAGGGCTAATAGATAGATTGCGTAATAACCTATTTAACTTCTAAAGCTATGTTTGCTTATTTCTATGTAATATAACTGTATATATTAGCATCCCCTATAGGGGTATTAATAAGGACTCTTTTAAGAGCTATACTAATAATATACTCTTAGTATTATCTAGGCTACTTAATAAAACAGAGGTTATTAATTATATTAATACTAAACTCTTATATAATACTTTATATATTATTAATATTAATAAGCACGCCTTATATATAGCTAGCATCTTAATATACTAGGTCTAGTATTAATATCTTAGAGGACTTATTATAGATTAATAAGGAAGAGAGATAGACATAAAGCTCTACTTATAGAGCTTTTTATACTTCTAGCTATAAGAACCTCTTAGAAGGTTAAGAAGTTATCTCTTATATATATAGCACCTTACTAAAAGGTTAACCTTTAGATAAGGAGTTATTAGATATCTTATATAGTAGCATTTACCTTACTAAAAGGTTTACCTTTTAGATATTTTTTATAGTACCTTACTAGAAGGTTTAGTAAAGACGTTTCTAGGCTATAAGAGCCTTAGTAGCCTACTTAGCTCTAATATAATTAGCCCTATTATATATAGCATAGTATTACTTATACTATTACTATTCTGCTAGTCTATTTAGCTAGAGTATATATCTAACTTTATAATATTTAGAGGGTTTACTTACTAGTAGGAATATATAGAGTTTCTATATTATTATTCTTAACTAGTAGAGAGTATAAATTAAAGTATCTCTATAGTATTTCCTAAATTATATCTATAAACTAGGTAAATTTATTATAGTGTTTTTATAGGGGGGCTATATTATAACTATAAACTTAATAAAACTAAGATATTTCTTATTTAGGCTATTTAATATATAATCTAAACTACTTAGTTAAGTAGTTTAAGCTAGTTATAAAATAAGTTATTTATAAGTTTCTTTATTTTATTTATATAGTCTTCTATTAAGCTAAAATTACTTAAAGTAGTATTAAATAGCTTTTTATAAGTTATAAATTTATTAATAAACTTATTAAGCTTATATAAGTCTTTAAGATATTTCTAAGGCTTAAAGGCTATAGAATTATCTTTAATAACTTATAGAGGCTTATTATTATAGAATAGCTATATATAGCTAAGAGCTTTATTATTAAGATTAGGGTTCCTATAATCTATATGCTTAGTTAAGTCCATAGTTATATCTTTATTAATAAGTAAACTTTAATATATATAAACTAAACTTTATAGTCTTTAGATTTTAATAGCTTTAGAAGCTATATCTTTAAATCAGATATTATAATAACTTTTTAAAGTAGTAAACTATAGTAAGGTAGTAATAATATATTAATAAGAAGGATATATAGCTTAGTAGTTTAGCTTATAACTTATTATTTATTAATATAAACCTAGAGGCTATGGGTTTAAGCCTTATTATTTTTCTTCTCTTTTATTCTTCTTATAGAGACTCTTCTAAAGTAGACTCTCTTTTAGAAGACTTAATATAATAAGCTCTTCTATAGTTAGAATAATAGCTAGTATATAGCTTATATTAAGCTTTAATTAAGTTATAGTAAGGATAAGAGTAAACTAAGACCTATAGAGGCTATGTGAAAGTTTAAAGATATAATTAATAATAGCTATATTAAATAGCTAAGGTAATATTTCGTCTTAAGAAGCAGAGAGGTTTATAGAGAGATATTTAAATAGTTTAGAGTTCTAAATAGCTTCTTAAAGCAGGTTTTAGCTTTATAGCTAGTAGGTTAAGCTAGCTGTAATCTTAGGTTTAGTATAGAGCGTATTGAGGCTATATCTCTTAAAAGGATAGCTTAAATAAGTAACTTTAATATATAATATAAGCTTAAGGCTTTTACTAAAGTTCTTAAGTGCTTAGATAAGTAGGATATTTTAAAATAAACTTAAGTTAGGCTTATAATCTATAAGAATAGTAGCTAGGTAGTAAAAGGGATTAAAAAGCAGTTTATATAATAGATCTTAATAAGCTAGTTAAGGTTATAATAATAAATTAAATCATAAAGAAAGTATTTATTTATTAATAGTTTAATAGTAAAAGTAATACTAGAGTAGTATTAATTATAATAATATTAAATCTAAGTTATAGCCCCTTTTATAATAGAGAGAGAGAGAAGATATTCTTAAATATAGCTATTAAAGTAGATAATTATTTAAGCAGCAGTATATAGACTATATAGTAATATAACTATACTTTACTTAAGCTTTATAGAGCTTATTATAAGGATCTTAAATATATATATATATATATATATATATATATATAAGGTTATTACTGCTAGTTATAATAATATTATATATATAGGCATAGAGTAAGTAGAAGGAAGTTATCTATTATAGTAGAAAGAGAGTAGCTATAGATAAGAGTCTATATATAGAGCCTTATATAGTAAGTGTCGTGCTTAGAAGTATATAGGGTATATAGAGAGTAGTGCTAGTAGCATTGAGAGCTCTAGAGGAGGTCTAAGCTATATAATATACCTCTCTAGAAATAGTAGAGTAGTTTATTAATAAAGGTAATTTTAAATAAAAAAGAAGCTATTTATAATAGAGAGAAAAAATATAGAGTTCTCTCTAGTTATTACTAAAAAGGGGTACTAATTTATAAATATAGTTTATAGTATAAATACTAAAAGTAATATACTATTCTATAGATATAGTTTATAGTACTATAGCACTAGAAGCTACTACTTAGTAGTCTATAGTATTATTACTAAAAGTATTAAATACTAGCTCTTAGGTATAGTTTATAGTATAAATACTAAAAGCTACTACTTAGTAATCTATAGTATTATTACTAAAAGTATTAAAAAAGGAGATAATAAGAGTAGGTATAGTAGGTATAGTATAGTATAGTGAAATAAATATAGCAAGCATAGTATAGCATAGTAGATATAGTATAGTATAGTAAAGTAAAGTATATAGAGGCTCTCTATTAATAGGGTTTAGACCCTTAGCTAGGTATATATAGATATATTATAGTATATAAGTTAGCATAATGCAGTAGGTATATAAGTTAGTATAATATAGTAGGTATATAAGTTAGTGTAATATAGTGGGTGCGTGAGAAGAGTAGAGGTAATAAGTATATAGAATTAACTCTTCTATACCTATAGGTAATAGTTAGGAGTAAACTAGGTGGTTAGTAAAGCTAGGCTTATAACTATTATATATATAGATATAGAGTAAGTAAAAGGAAGTTATCTATTATAGTAGAAAGAGAGTAGCTATAGATAAGGGTCTATATATAGAGCCTTATATAGTAGGTATAGTGCTTAGAAACGTGTTAAGTATATAGAGAGCAGTGCTAGTAGTGCTAAGAGCTCTAGAGGAGGTCTGGGCTATATAATAAATAAATAATATCTTATAGATAATAAATATCTTTAATAATCTATATAAAATTATTTATTTAATAGATTATTATTAATAAGTTATTATTATAATTATATTATTAATTATTATTATATATAGATACTATATTTTTAGTTATATTATATTATACTTTATTAAGATATACTTTTAGTATACTTATATAAAATAAAATAAATCTTAATAAAGTTTAAGTATAGCTTTATAAAGAGTAGTAATTCCTAAGAGAGAATATAAAATTAGAGAGTCTAGAGTATATAGTTAAAGTTAAGCTAATAGTCTGCCTAGCTCTATATATAGCCCTAAAGTAACTCTAGGTATGTTAAGTATAACTAAAGTATATAAGGAAAAAGGGGCTTAGATATTAGTAAATAAGAGTTATAATATATAAGTTATAAATTTATTAATATAATAAATATATATATTATTATGCTTATTTTAATAAGCTTTCTTAAGATATTCTTTAGTAAATATTCTTTAAAGTATAAATGCTTATAGAGTATTTTATAATTAATAGTTCTATAAGTATAAAACTAAGTAAGAGAAAGTTAGTATACTTTTAGTAATATTAATTAGATTTATTAACTATATTAAGAGCCTCTAAGTTTAGAGTAGCTTATAACTTTATATTTAAGTTTTAAAGGTGTAGTTTAAGTTTAGTAATTTAAATCTTAAGTATAATAAGCTTTAATTATCTAGAGGAGGACTTCTATTAATAGAGTATTGAACTCTATTAGTAGAGTTAGCATTAGTATAATTCTCTATATTAGTAAGTATCTATATATAGCTATATTTAATATAACTTATAGAGCTTTAACTTAAATACTAAGCTTATAGTTTACTATAAAGTATACTTTTTATAAGCTTTAATAGTTCTACTCTAACTTCTTTAAACTTAAGTACTAAATCTTATCTATAAATTAAGCTTTTAGAATAATAATTATATAAACTACTTTCCTTATAGCTATTAATAGTGTTTTACTATAAACCTTATTTAACTCCTAAATATAGCTAGTAACTTTCTAAGCTTTAGCTACTTTTACTTAAATATACTTTAAAGTTAGCTTTATATTTAGTATAACCCTTAACTATATAATTCTTTAGGAGAGCGTAGCTACTGTATCTCTATAGTATATATTAAGGAGTAATATATCTCCCTCCCTTAGTTTAAATCTATTTATAAAGTAGATTAATTTTATCTTAATAAAGTTAAGAGAAATATAGTTCTCCTTCTCCTAAGTAATTATCTTATTTAGGATTAATTAAGTTATTATTATTAACCTAGCTAAGGTTCTTTTAAACCCTAAAGTAGCGTTATTATCTAAATAACTAAACTAGAACCTCTCCTCCTCTATATAGTATATTAGCTTAAGGAACTAAAGAGAATAAGAAAAAGGAGTTAGAAATAAAATAAACTAAGATGCTTTCTCTTAGGCTATATTTATAGACTACTTTAAAGCTATATTATAAATATAGATATACTTTATAGAATTATATAGGTTAAGTTTATAATTATAATATAGCCTCTCTATAAAAAAGACTATAATAAATTCACCTAGTTTATAGATATAATTTAGGAAATACTATAGAGATACTTTAATCTATACTTTCTACTAGTTAAGGATAATAATATAGAAACTCTATATATTCCTGCTAGTAAGTAAACCCTTATATAAAGTTAGATATATACTCTAGCTAAATAGACTGGTAGAATAGTAATAGCGTGGGCAATGCCGCGCTGTATATAGCGGGGCTGATTATATTATTATATAACTAGAGGCTATATATATTATTAAGAGGCGCGGAGTTATAAGGTCTATTATACAGTAGGTAAAATTACTATATAGTAGCTAGAGGCTAGAATTATAAAGGTATAAGTATAGCTAAAGGCCTAGATTAGGGAAGAATAATAACTATATATATTAATAGGTATATAGTAGTATATTAAGTATAACTTAGCTTCTTCCCTAATAGTATAAGGAAGCCTCTTTTAAAGTATATATATATATATATAAGGGTTCTATAAGGGTTTAGTGCCTGCTTAGTGCTACTTATTAATATCTTTATAATTACCCCCCTCTCTAAGGCCTTAGTCTCTAAGGCTACTTTTAGGCTTTTATAGACTTAGCTATAAGCTTATTTAGATAATATTCTATAATAATTTAATAATCTAATTTAATTATCTAATTGCTGCTTATTTTAGTATTTATTTAGTGCTTATTTAGTATATTTAGTAAAACGGCTAGGGTTATTATAATTTAATATATACTTAGTATAGAAAGGTTATAATATAATAGAGTTATTATAAACTTAATATATACCTATTAAATATCTATATAGAATTATTGCAAACTTAATATATATCTATAGTAAATATAGTATAGGGTTATTATAAACTTAATTTATATCTATAACTATATAATATAATTATTAGTTTCACGCCGGGACGAGGGTTATATAGGACTCAGGGCTCCCTTTACATATTTATATCAAAAGCCTGTAAGTTAATATATATCTATTTAGAAGTTCCACTTAACTATATAGGCAGTGGTGTTAAACCATATATATATGCTTTGCAATAAGTTATATAACCTTATATATATCTATTAAGTGCAGTATATATTCTGCCACTTTACAGGTTATAGTGTTAGTATAACACTAGCAGTCTTTTCTTTAAGGCTAGATATACTATAACCCGCTAAAATACACTCCTATATTGCTAATACCTATTATAGACCTAAAGTGGGTTTAAAACATAAAAACAGCATAAGATTATATACTAATCTTATCCTATATTTAATATAGTTAAATCCTTATCTTCTAAGATACTAGAGCCGCTTTAGTATACCTAGTGCTATTTATCTAACTCCTCAGCCTTCTCTTCTTAAGTCACCTATCCCTCTATATAAACTATCACTTTATTATTATTAATAAAGCGTTTAAGGATCTAATTTAGAGTACTCTTTATAAAAGTATCTGCAGAGTTATTATTACTATTAATCTATCTTACCTTATAGATCTCCCTCCTCTTATAGAACTATTAAAGCACTATAATATTAATTATTAGTTACTTCTCCTTTATAGTACTAAGCTTAATAAAGCATTTATATAGTAAGTATAAATCAGTATAGATAATTATAGGGATATAAGGTCTTTTAAGGCAGTTAGTGATCTTCTAAAGCATTATTATAATAGTATAAGTAAGGTCTATACTAGTAACTATACTATAGATTTTAGAAGCAAGGATACTTTAGGTAACCCTCTTATACTTTATTAAGCTAAAGTAAATAGTATTACTGTAAATTATAAATATATTATTATTTATTATCTTATTAGTAAGGATAATAATAAATCTAATCTATAATAAGAGGTCTAAATTATTAGCAAAAGAGCTATTAATAAAAACAAATAGTTTAGCTATTACTAAGTTAATAGGTATAAATATAAGGCCACAGTTAAGGTTCTCCTTTTACTATTTAAGGTGTTAATTAAGCGCCTTTTTATCTTTAGCAGTTAGCTCCTAATACTATATAGCTATAAATAGATCAAAGCATACCTCTAGTTAGCAAATTAATATAATATATACACCTCTTACCTTTTACTAAATATATTACTATTTTTATTTAGTTAAAGTAGCCTTTAGGTTAATAAGTTTAATCTTATTCTCTTATCCCTTTTAGTATAGGGTAAGACTGCTATTTATATTTAGCATAATAATACTACTATTAAATATTAGTAGGTTATTTAGATTAAGTTATTATTTATCCTTTATAGTAAAGCTAGCTTTTATAAGTTTATTATCCTCTTATATAGAGAAACTTAGTATTAAAAGTCTAATTATATTATTAGTTTGCATACTAATAATACTAAAGCTATTAGTAGCAGTTAAGGAGATTAGTAAGTATAGATTAAATAAGGATTAATCTATCTTAAGCTTTTCTCTATAATACTTACTATAGGTTACCCACTAATAGGTTCTAGCTTCTATAATACTATATAGGGGTTTAATAATCCTTATAATCTAATCCTTTAAGTATTTACTTTAAATTTTACTTAGAAGGTCTACTAATATTATCCTATTAAGCTCTGTTTAGGATTAGATATACGCTTATATAATATCTCTAAGCTATAGAATAAATCCCTCTACTATAAGAGATAGCACTAAAGCAAGAAGCAGTTATTAACTTACCCTTTAAATTATTAGTAATTATATAAAAATCAAAGTCTTATTATTATTATTATAACCCTAAATAATAAGTTATAACTTTTTATAAGGTTAGTTAGTTCCTTTTCCTTTAACTTTATAAACTATATAGGATTTAAAAATCCAGGTTTTACTGTAAATAGTAGTGTTATAGGGGATAATTTCAAAAACACTGTATTTCTAAAGTGCAGTTATCTTAGCTATTATAGAGGTAGAGAAAGGTTCTTCTAGTATTATAATAACACCCTCTTTATATAAGTGGATAGTAAGGTTATAATCTAAATGCTCTTTTACTATTAGAAAGGTTATAGTATTGCTAATCTCTTAGCTAAGAGCTTTTACTATATTAATAATAAAAACAGTATTAACTATAGTATCCTCTTATCTATTCTAGTCTGCAAAGCAGTTACTTCTTTATATTAGACCTATAATAGATATTATAATAGCTCCTATATAGTTTTTTAGCAGTCTGCCTCTCTTATATAGAGGTAGTAATATTAATATTAGTGCTAGTATAGCATTATTCTTATCTAGTTCTTCTATTCTTCTAGTATTCTAGTCTAGAGAGTCTATTAGCATATTATTATTATCCTTACTAGTGTTACCTATAATACTAGTATTATACTATAAGCAGATAATAGTTAATTAGAAGGTTTAAGATCTATATAGGAGGTTAAGTATATAGGTCTTGCTATTAATAATAAGAAGTTTATATAGTTTCTATTAGTCCTTCTTTTTATAGTAGATATATATAAGTAAGAGTAGTAGTAGCTATAGGGTTCTATATATATCTAGTCTATTATAGGTAGTAAGGGCCTCTAAAACTTAGTATAAGGCCTAGACTTTTTAGAGGTCTTCTATTACCCTTTATATAGTAGCTGCCTGTTTCTAGATTTCTAGAAATAGAAGGGATTTATTAATAAGCTATAGATATGCTTTAAAGATAAGTAATATTAGGACTAGGCCTTTTAGCTCTATAGTATTATTAATAGCCTTTAAAGCTATTTAGAGGACTATCTTATAATCTATATTAAGAAGGTTTTAGTAAATTATATTATAGACTCTTTAAAGAATTATATAATACCTCTTAACCTTACTTATAGAGTTATAAGCCTCTATAGGAACTTTAGTAGCAGTTATTAATATTAAATAGAACGCACTATACTACTTAGATAAGCTAAAATTAGTACTAATATTAGTAATTACTATATCTAGAGGTCTAAGATAGATATAGATCTAGTATTATTTAAGTATATTAAGTGCTATACTTACTAATAGATCCTATAAGAATCTTCCTATATTAAAGGTAGTAGCAGTATTAACTATATAAAGTACTAATCTTAAGTTAAGGTAAATAATATTAATAACTATAGTATAGTTAAAGTTACAGTTATCCTTAAGAGTAAATTTAAAGCAATTTAGAGCTCCTATATTAAGTTAGTAACATTTATAAAACTGTATAAGATATTTAAGCATTTATATCTTAACTTAGTAGCCTAACTACTATAAAACCCTATAAAGTTAGTAAACTAATAGATATCTAAAATATTAATAGAGTTAGTATAACTTAGTCTCTATAAGGTTATTCCAGGCTAATATCTTCTCTATATCTAATACTAGCTATGGATAACCCTATTTATAGATAACAGAGATAATTAGGTTTCCTTATTATAAATAGTTCCTTAAATTATTAAATTAAATACCTAGTTTATCTATATCTATAAAGTATAGGAGAAAAGGAGTATTTACTAATATAATATAAAATATTATTTCTCTAAAAGATATAGGAATAACTATTATTCCTATTAATTTAATTACTCCTCCTAGACTAAATTTAACACTTACTCCTCCTATAATAGCAGGGTTAATTATAATATTAGGTAACTTAGTCCTTTTAAGTATAATCTATTAGTTATAACTAGCTATTAAAAATCCTGCAGCTTCTATATCTAGGATAATATCCTGGAAAGTCTTTAAAGAATATCTTCTATTAAGTGTAAAGATGTTAATAGGGGTATTATTAGTCCTTTATTTAAAAGGGTTATAGTAGGTAATTCTATAATAAGCTGCTTAGTTAAGCAGATACTTAGTAATAGTATTCTTATCTACTAAATAGATTAATTAGGCGTTTAGATCTGTAAATTAGGCAAAAAATAAAGTCTACTATTTATTATTAGATTATTAGTTCTCCTAACTATCTTACTCTTCTCTAAGTAACTAGAAGTATATCTTAATCTCTTTATTCTTCTTATTATTTATTATTAAATTATTATAACTCTTATTTTTAGTCCCTTTATATTAGGCAAGGAATTACTAGTAAGCTATCTTTAAAGTATTTTAAATTTATAAATTGCTTTAAAAGCAGGAGTATGCTTTATCCCTCTCTTTTTATATATAGTTTATTAAGTAGTAGCCTATCTTCTTATAGATATAGTACCTTTACTTCTAGGAATCTCACTATTACTTTAAATTATCTTATTTAAAGCTTTAGTGTTAACTAGAGTAGCTAAATTAATTATTCTAGCCTTAGCTATTATACTTATAATCTGTCTAGTATTACTTAGTATAGTCTTATAGTTATAAAGGTAATTAACTATTTTTAAATATAACTATATTACTAATTATAACTTTAAGCTAGTTATAGAGGCTCTTAAACTTTATTACAGGGTTTATAGTAGCTTATTTATATTCCTTAACCCCTTAGTAACCTTAAAGGAGTTAGTTATATAGGATCTTATTACTTTTATAAGTAGTGCCTAATATAGGTTGCGTTTTTATAAGAGTATTAATCAGTAAATTTAAAGCCTTAAGCTTTATTATAGATAGATTATTATTTATAATTAATATAAGTATAGTAGTATTCTATTTAGCAAGGCATACTTATTTAAATTCCTCTATTTTAAAACGTTTACTAAGCTTAGTAATAATCTGGTCTAGGTTAAGATAAGGCTAAATTTAGCAAATTATCTTATAGTAATAATATAATACCCTTCCTTTAAGCATAATTAGAAAAGCAAATAATGTTTATTCCTTTATAAAACCTACCCTCTTATATATATTCTAGAAGATATAGAGTTTTAGCTTCAGAATATTTATACCTTTACTACTATACTTTATCTTATTAGTATATAGCTTAGTTAGGTCTATAAGTTAGTATATAAGTAAGTATATATTATTTTTAAGTCTAATTTAAGTGTTTATAATATTTAGAGCAGGGTTAGTATTTAAAGTTAAACTAAGGTTAACTAGCTATAGAGCCTTATTATTTATAGGTATATTCCTCCTATTATTAGTCTATAAAGGTATAGACTTTGCTCTCCTCTTACTATTACTACCTATAATCTCTCTAGTAAAGTCTTTATTTTCCTATAACTTTGCAAATATAGTGTTCTTGCTTACTTATTCTTCTACTTTCTTAGTTATCTAAAAGTAAAAGTTATCCTCTATAATAATTATAAAGAGTTAATCTATAACTTATAGGAAGTTATAAGTAGTATATACTCTACCTGTTATAAGGTAGTTATAGAGTTACTAAATAATACTTATAGTTACTTAGTTCTAGAATATAAATAGTAGATTAATAAAGTTATATATAAATTCTCTCTATAAGGCTATACCTATAAAGCTATTAGCCTTATAGGTCTTAAGGTAAAAGAGGATTTTAGCATTTACCTCCTTTTCTGTAGTCTTATTACTAAATCTAAATATTTAACCCTAGTTATAGTTATTTATAAATGCTTTTATATTTAGAGAGATTAGAGGTTCTATAATAAGTTAATAGTGTGGAGTTACTATAACTAATAGGTCTAACTATAGCATTAATTAGCTAGGTATAGAAGGATTTACTATAATAGTTAATAGTATTATATAAAAGAAGGTAAATAAATACCTTAGTAAGGTTTTAGCTAGTAAAGTCTCTAGTTAAAGCTTCTACTATAGTATAAGTCTCCCTTATTTATATTAGGATAGCTAGTTCTCTAGTTACTAGGTTTAGGATAGTTAAAGTGAAGTTTTATATTCTTAGTCTTAGTAATACCCTTATTAGGTCTATAAAGCAGTATTACTATTAGTTAGTATTATCTTCTTCTATTATTTTTTTTAGAATACTAGGTTTATTATTAGTGGTAAGGATATTGCAAGTTATATAGTAGTAGCTGCAGTTACTTATTATAGTGTTATTATACTTACTACAGGTAATAATACTTAAGCCATACTCCTATCTATAAACTAAACAGGAAAGATACTTTGCTATTTTAAGGTATAAAGGGATAGGTACCCTTATTTTATATCTCTTAGTTAGAATAACCCTGGATTTAAGCAGGTATTAGTAGTACTAATAATAATACTATAAGTTATTATAGCATTTTAGTATCTTTTACTATATCTGCTAGTGGGTTATTTTACTATATACTAAATAATATATTATTTCAGTAAAAAGTTGCTAGTAGTATTAGATTTACCCCTTATTTAGGTGTAAGTTATGGTTCCAGGTTAAAAGTAATTCCTCCTTAATAATTATAAGATTAATAGTAGTGCTTGTTTTATAGTAAATAATTTAAGTGTTCTGAGCAAAGGTTTTAAGATATTCTAGTATATATAAGCATAGATATTATAGATTTCTAGTATCTTTAAAGAGCAGCAATATAGATTTATAGAGAATAGATCTTAAGCTTAAATATAGTAGTCTGGTCAAAACAGATAATTCTGTAATAGTACTTTTATTATATTAGCTTACTATAATATTTATAGATCTGTTATTTGTCTATTATCTCTTATTCTTATTATTTAAGTAGTATTTATAGGTAATAAGTTATATTAGTAAAGTGATTATTTTATATAATAGATATAGGGATATATTAAGGTTTTTAAGATAGGTATGCTATAAATAAACCTACCCCTTATACCTAATAACCTAGATAGCATAAAGATAAGTCCCTTATATGCTAGATTATAAACCTAGTATAGGAGTTATTACTTTACCTCTTTAAGTAATCCTTACTAATCTATAGAAGTTAAGTAGTATAATATATAAGGTTAACCACTAATTAGTATTAGTTTCATGCTAGGATAAGGGTTACACGGGACTTGGGGCTCCCTTTGCATATTTACGTTAAAAGCCTATAAGTTAATATATGTCTATTTAGAAGTTCCACTTAACTATATAGGCAGTAGTATTAAACTATATATATACGCTCTGTAATAGGTTATATAACCTCATATATATCTATTGAGTGTAGTGCATATCCTGCCACTTTGCGGGTTACAGTGTTAGCGCAACAATAATATCTAGTATAGAGTTATCATAAACTTAATATATATCTATAACTATTATATATCTTAGTATTACTAAGAGTATACTAAATATATACTAAATAGTAGCTATATAACTATAGTCTTTAATAGTTATCCTTTAATATATTAAGGTACTTAAGTTTCTTTATAGATTATATTATATTTATAAATGCCTTTAGTAATACCTTTACTAATATCTTTAGTACTAGGTCCCTACCTACTTAGTAATACTACTTCTCTATATACCCCTTCTAGAAGTAAATAATATAAGTATAGTTCTTCTAGTACTTATCTATAGTATAGCCTATATAACTATATATTATATAGTCTCTGGGCTATATAGTCTTTATAGACTATTTAGTCTCTAATACTTTAGCAATAGCATACTGCTTATAGTATAGTTCCCAGGCTTATTTAGTAGCTATAAGTATTTCTAGAGGTTTCTAGTTATTAAACTACTAGTGCTCTAGATCTCTCTAAACCTATAGACTTAAGTAGTAAAAGAATAAAAAGGTTAATATATAGTTATCCTTATAGAGTATTTCTAATAGTTATAGTATTACTAACTATTTAGTAAAGAAGCAGAGAGAGCTCTAATCTATACTCTATTAGGCTTTATAGAGTAGGCTATATAGATACTACTCTTAGAGAGCTAGGTTAATATAAAATTAGTAAGTAAATATAGAGAAGTTAGTCTATATACCTTTATAGCTAAGAGTAGTAGTATAGTTTTATTACTATATTTAAAGTATAGATAAGATCTTTATAAATACCTACTATATATAGTAGTAGTTAGAGATATTATAGAGGTTATTTATATTCTATATAGTAATAAGCTAATTTACTACTTATATAGAAGTAGAGTTCTCCTCTAGGGTAGTATAAAAGTAGGCTAGAGAGTATTTATATTACTATATAGTTAGTATATAGTTAGTAAGAGTATATAGTAGATCTATATAATTATTACCCTAGGGTTAGATAATATATAGAAGCTCTATAATAACTATATTATTTAAAGGTATAGTTAAGAGTATATTTATGCTAGTAGTTATTATAGTAGGTATAGATATAGTAGATAAGGCTAGTGAAAAACTTTCACTATTAGCACTAGCATTAGTAATAGTATAGTAGGTAGTTAGGTATATAGCTATTATTCTAGGCTAATCTCTTAAGATAAGGTAGAAGTTATATAATTATAAAGGTATAAGTATAGCTAAAGGCCTAGATTAGAGAAGAATTATAACTATATATAATAATAGATATATAGTAATATATTAAGTCTAACTTAGCTTCTTCCCTAATAGTATAAGAAAGCCTCTTTTAAAGTATATATATATATAAGGGTTCTATAAGGGTTTAGTGCCTGCTAAGCACTGCTTATTAATATCCTTATAGAGATAAGGCTAAGTCTATCTCTAATTATGCTTGCTAGTGTGAAATTACCTTCCCTATTACTATTAACTAATCTTTAGATTTAGGGAGAATATATATTAGGTAGCTATAGAAAAGAAGTAATTAATATAAGAGTAATATAGAACTATAGGCCTTTAACCTACTCTTAATATAGACTAGAGGAAACTTAATAGTAGATTATAGGCTTATACCTTCTTAATAGCTTAGTCTATAATAGAACTAATCTTAGACCTAAGTATATATCTTCTAAGTTTGCTATATTTAGCTTTAATAGGTTATATTAGTAATATTAGGCTGTATGCTATAGGATTATGCTAGAGAGGGAGTAATAATAGGATAATATAGAGGATGCCTAGCTAAATAGAGCTAAAGCTTTATAGTATAGAGAAATTAAAGAGTAATAGAGTGCTCTAGATATCTTAATAGTATAAGTTGCTAGAGGGATTAAGTTATGTTTGCTTAGAGCTACTAGGGTATTAGAGCTTTATACTCTAGTAAAATATTATACTTTAGGAGTAGTTTTGCCTTAAAGAAATCTATTATTTAGTAGCCTTAAATAAAAAGTAGGATATAAGAGTGAGAGAAGCTAAAGTTAATAATAAATTAAATAGATAAAGCATAAGGTATAAAGTTGCCTAGGTAGCTTATGTTAAGGGTTAAAGGAACTTATAGTAGTTAGTTAGGCTAAGAACCTAAGTTATTAAGAGATAGAGGCTGACCTTGGTATTTAGACTAGTAACTAGTTAATATAGCTGATATACTTACTGTCTTTTGTGATATTATCTTAGAGGTATATTAGGCTGACTATCTAGAGTTATCTTAGCTATACCTATAAATCTAGCTGATAGAGTGGCTTTAATAGTGAGATATTTATATCTAATTACTATAATAGATACTACTGGAAAAGGCAGTGAATAACTTATATAAATAGTATAGATGTCTGAAAATAGCTTCCCTACTAGCTTATTAGGATAATATGAAGCTGAAGTATATTACTTACTGCTATGGTGCTTTAAAGTATATAGTAATATAAGATATATATAGGTATTTAAGGAAGGCTGGAATGCTTATCTTTTAATCTTCCCCTAGTAATATATATTAGGGATATATATAATATAGGGTATTTAAATAACTATAGTAGTATGTATAAGTCTTTCTATAACTAAACTCTAGATAACTTATTATCTTTTAGTTTATAATACCTAGGTTAATATCTAGTGGTTGCCTTTGCCTTTAAAAAAGGTGAAAAAGGCTCTCTATAATACTTTATCCCTCTCTTAATAATATTTAAAGCTGTGTGGCTAATAATGATAGGATAAAGTATTAATACCTTATTAACGTAAATAGTGGTTATATAAGAATTGCAAGCCTGAAATATATATGTTCTATAAGCCCCTTTCTTTTAGTGTAGTTAAGAGTGAACTATGACTATTGCTATGAAAAGGCTAGAGTATGAATAGTATCTTGGGAAACGCTAACTACTAATGCTAGCTTGAGTTTTGGTGCTAAAATACTGGCGCTGACTATATGGACCTTTTTGGAATTAATGTGTGAGACTCTTGATAGTGGATTGTGTTAAAAGGTGTTAAATAATTGTTAAGCTTTCTTAACTAACTTATGTCCCCCTTTGAGAGCTATAGAAAGCAACTTCTAGCTGCTTATTAGGCCTAATACTTCTGTCCTGTATACTTGTCCTATTACTTACTTAAAGTGTCTATATTTAACTATTGATTGAACACTATAGCTGCTATCTCCTTATCTAATTTGGCTAGTTGGACAGCTAGCTTATGACTGCGTGTAAGTGAATTAACACCCGCGTCAAAGTCTTCCTCTAAAACAATGCACAACGCGATAGAGATCGCAGCGATACCATGATCCCGATCACTCCTCTGCCGGGGACACGCTTCGCGTATGATGTCTCATTGAGAATCAAGAGGCCTTTCCGCTGGAAACATGACGTCCAATCTATTAATAACGTATTCCACTGCTGCTTTATGGGTATAGATGGTGGTTGCGTGTCACAAAACCGGACAGCCTTCTCTGCAGGTTGCACACAGATCAAGATCTAGTGATGATCAGAGTATTGCATGGGAATTAGAATAGACTTTAACTAGTTGTCTGCTGTCTATGGGAAGGGAGTTAAAGGCTAAGTGTTGGTTATCTCTGGCCCGGTTTCTATCATCAAAGTATGTGTGGTGGAAAATGTTTCTGGCTGAAGCGTTATAATCCCTAGTACCTACTGAATAATGGTCCCTTCTGCCCACTATTGCTGGATGAGATTATCAAGGACATGGCGTTTGGGATCTTGTGAACTGATGTATTGAATTCCAGGGATAACGATGGTTGAGAACTTGGTGATGGTAAAAGAGCCTGCTTTGTTGATGCTTAGGGGAATTGAAGCAGTGCCTGAGGTGTAGTTGGCGGCGTGAACTGAGTTATTGCAGTTACTACTACTGGTGGTTGCAATAGTATTGGAGGACTCTGCAATTGGTGTACAGGGCATATTCACTGTTAACAGACTGGCATTCTGTGACTGGTAATGTGTCAGCTTTAGATATGGACTACTTCAGATTGGCATTAATATATGATGTACTGTGCCAGTAACGTTGAAGTTAATATCTTTGAACTTTGAGTGAGGCTTTCCCATTGACTTCTCAGGTTCCCGTTTCAGTTTGACTAAATTGGCGGCTTTTGCGGTTTAGAGATAAGCTGGTTAAATGAGTGACAACGGTTCTGCTTCTGGACATGATGCTGGACCTTGGACGGAGACTCTATAGTTGTCAAGATGACTGCAGCAGTTGAAGACGGGGGATACCATGACAGGGGACCGGGACTTAGTAGAGAAGGCAAGGAAGGTGGTGTTCATGTCATATACGTTGAGAAGGGGCGACGAATGTGGGATTGGGATCTTATTAATGTCGGTTTCATGCTAGTAACTCTCACAGTAACGCAGACCGAAGTGGAAGAAAGTGTTAAAGATGAGACGGCCTCTGCAAGATGCAGAAGCAATATAATATGGAGTTTTTCAGGGACATCACAAGCTGTATCTAGGCGTATAACCATCTCTATATTACAGGGTGTCTGGATCACAGATCCCCTCAGTCCTGGCTAAAGGGCAATTTGTTGCTGGTATATCGAGTAATATGTTCAAAAGTCGCGCTCTCCGCTGAGAAGGCGCTGGAAGCGGAAATTTGATGCAATCCTATCTAGAGAAGCACTAGCATCTCTACTGCTACGAGAGATATTATTGCGACGGCACGGCACGCGGCAGCGGGACGCCAGGCCGGCGGCCAAAGGTCTTCTACCTCAACATATGCCAAGATGCATGGCAATGTGCAGGGAAGACCATCCAACAACTATTCTGGGAATATTTAGAGGACTCACACCTGTGGAACTTGGATATCTAGGTCATCGTTCACAGATCCATCTCGGCCGATAATAACAGCTTTGCAAAGCACGCGAATGGTGTTGCCCCAAGGATTGTCTCGGGATGGCCAAGTTCAATATACTGTTAATCATCGCGCGGGACTAGCGAAGCAATAAACCTAATTGACAAGACGCTACCGGCATGTCGTTTAATACGGCGAGCAACTTGGCGGCACTATTTCTCGGAGGTTTCTATGAAGCTTGACGGCTGGATTGCCGTTCATTTGCTATGTCTGCAGCCTTGGGTCGTGCAGCCCTTCGTCTCAGTCCAGACCGGCTGGCTCGCAGGAGGTGGACGAAGAGCGGCGGGACTGGCTGTTTTTTCATAAAGCGGGCGGAAGCCAAACCACCAGTACGCGAGCTGTTCAGCGTCGAGAAATATGCGCAAGTTCAGCCCCATGTCACTATTTTTCCTTTCTTCTCGGACTGAGAAGCCGCATCAACCTGTGCCCGTCAGCTAACTTTGATATGACACTTCGCTCTGGCGCGGAGAAGGCCTTTGACTACCACAGTCCCATGTGCGCTGCGAACGTGCGGCCCTATACCCGCAATCAGCTTGCATCGCCTTCAATTGCGTGACAGAGACCAACACGACGCAGCTCTATTACAACGCCGTGAGCCAGTTCAGCAGCCGCTACATAGTCCCTGGACCTTTCCGCAGCCCTGTGGCGCAGAAGAGGGCTCATTTTTCTAGATATAACCAGCTTCAGGTCTAAAAGGAACTCTAAGCTTCTCTACGCACCACAGAATCGAAGTACACCTGTCACGACAACATCATTCACGAGGCACAGACATAACCAGTCCGCCGTGCTGATCGGCATGGTTGAGCAGGTCAGTATCAGTAGATGTTCCAATTTAGTATGCTTCACGTTGCGTTCTAGTTATCTATCCTTGCATCTGCACCTAGCTCCTGGAGACGGTTCAGCGCTGTCGCTCTCCATCCCAACATCCATCGGCGCTATTCGGTTAAGTGCTCACGCGTTCGCTTCGCAGGCCTTGTCGGGCCCCAGCCAGATACCCCTTACGCCGTAGTAAATGTCTCCTGGTCCGAGTTCTTTGCCAGTAACAAGGAGATCTTTCACTAGGATAGTCAGCACGGAATAATTTAGCTCGAGGTTCTAGGTTGCTCCCGCCCTAGACGCCAACGACAAAATCATGCATACATGTACACACAGAGACCTTGGCACCTATTTATTCAACAGCGAGACGGTGGTGAAAAAGCTGCGGCCCTCCATATCTAAAGTCGAGCGGCCTACTGTCTGCGAGAGGATTCCACACCATTACGTGCGGAAATATAAGACGGGGCTCAGCCATGTCGACCAGGCGGCTGAGAAGCAGCATCAGCAGCCATATTAGGGGCACCTATTCTCCTGGGTGGATGAAATTCGAATCCTTATCTCCTGTGGCTGTCATCCCACAATGAAGCAAGCTGAGAGTGGTCGCAGGACAAGCGCGAAGATATGTAGGCCCTGATGGATAGATACGCCGACGAAACCATCAACAACCAGCTGCTCTACACGGTGGTAGATAAAGTGGCGATAGCCGTGCGTAGAGAGGCACCGTGTTGGGCCACATGCTGCCAGACAATATGCTCGACGACTGATGCTGGAAGAGCCTTAGCTTCGAGCGCTCCAACGGCTTTCTCTCCAGCACAATGTCCCAGCCAGCGGATCACTGTCCACACTTCTGGATTGCTCTGTGAATGTACATCCGGTGTACAAGTATACGGCAGTCTACATAAGTACATGCTATGCGCAAGAACAGGTTCTCTGTAGCTCCCATCTTGCTGCTTAATCCAAGGCGCCTTTTAAAAACTTAAAGATGCTTTTCTTCAGACAGACCAGGGCCTACCTTACCCGATGGGGTCGCCTTCCCGGTCGCACGGCCCGGAAATGTGGGACCTGGCCCGTGCTTCCCGCAAAATGGGGCCGGGCACTTCGGAACCAGATGCTTTCCTTGCGGCGCCTCTCAGCAACCAGCGGCAGCAGATACCAGTTGCCGCTTCACTATCGCCCACTAAATCTCTAGTACAATCGCCAACGTGATCACCGGCGAGAGGTGGTTCAACGCCGTCAACAGTGACCCTGCGACATGCCGGTGACAATGGAAGCAAGCGCAGCAGCCCACAGCAACACAGCCACGCCCCTCGCTCTGATTTCTGAGATCCTATCACCCCTGAAATTGCTATTAAGCTGTATTTTCAACTTTTAAATACCTGCAGAGGCGTCAGTAGCTTGACGATGTTAGATATAGGCAAGCCGCCCCTTGGCACACGCACTGCGTTCAAATTGTCATAAACCCCTATTTCTACGAATATCTCTATCTAACACAGATTCAATAGGAATGAATTCAGTCGGAGAAGCGGCCGTTCATCACGCTAACCAACTTGCTATTGGGAGTATGGCCTCGCCTGTCTCTGATTCGGACTTATAGAGCCGTAGTCCCCTGGCTGACCCAAACACAGCCGTCGTCGATCATGGGGGGCATATTAGCGCAAAACATAGAGGCTAGGACTTACTTAGAGGCCTGCAGCGGAGTACCGGGAGGCAGACTCCAGTAGAAGATGCTATTAACTAGGAGGACGCCAGCCGCGGCAACAGTGTCTCCTATTAGACCTATACATTGCTATAAGCAAGGTATACATAGGTTAGATATTCCAGAATATAGATTTATATCTATATATAGGCTATTTATATTAATTAAATATTAATACTAAATATATATATATAGGTGCTAATTTAGCCCCTTAGCTAGTTATATATATATATATATATATATATATATTAATATATTAAATTATATATAATAATTACTAGCTATAATATTACTTTATTATCATAAGCTATAGGTAGGAGTAAGGGCAAGTTATAAGAAGTAACTATCTTAGCTATAGATTAGTGCACACAGAAAGCACAGTGAAATAGTCTGCAGTATATAATTATATAATTATACGCTATAGCATATAGCCACTGCAGCCTTATAAGGCTAAGAGTGCTATAAACCGTATTATAACACACCCCCTATCCATATAGTAAATATCGCTAATATAGCAATCTGCTATCACACATAGCTATAACTATTTTTAAATATATATAAAAGAGATAAAGCAGTATTATAAATAGCCTTAAAGATATAAAACAAATAAAAATATCCCTTATAAGTGCTTTAAAAAGTATAAATAAGTAATATATAACTTAAGTAATAGTAATATAATCTAGGTAAGCAGCAGAATCCTATTAGTAGCACTTAACTACCTATAAAGGCAGCTAGGCAGGTATAGTTATTACTTATACTACTCTCTACCTTAATTTTTCCTCCTTCTTCTACTTAGAATACTATAATAATTATAAGTTAACTCTTTATATATATATAAAAATTATTATATATATTATTAACTATTACTAATACTTATCTTTATATAAAACTATCTATACCTATTAATACTATTATTAAAAATAGCCTCTAAGTATAAATAATCTATAATACTAGTTACTAACTATATTACTAAGACTAAGGTAACCTATAAAGCTAAGAAGAAAGCAGAGTAGAAGCAGCTAGCTGCTCTTACTAAGTAGGAAAAAGCTAAGAATAATAAGGGTAATAAGTATAAGTCTTTTATTTTACTATTCTATAGCCCCTCTAGTAACTATTACTATCTAGCAGAGCCTTTTAATACTATAGAAGCTAATAATATCCTTCTAATAGAGGAGGCTAAGGCTCCTAAAAAAAAGCCTATAAGTAAGTATAAGTATACCCCCTCTATTAAGGAGAAAGAGAATAAGAATAAGGAGAAGCCTATTAGTATATTTATAATATTACTTTCTATAATCTAGAGATACTAATAATAGTCTAGAAAAGCCTAAGTATAAGCCTAAAAAGGTAAAGATTATAGCTAGTATATATTATAGTATACTAAAGAAGAAGACTAACCCTACTACTAGTAAGAAGACTCCAGGCTTTACTAAGAAGCCCTATACTTCCTCTACTATTTTAGAGGGAGCTAGTAAGCTAATAGAGCACCTATACTATAGCTATATATACTTACTACTTATAGGTAAAAGCTCTAGTTACTGCTTCTATAGTACTAGTAAATACTACTACTACTATCTAGCTAGCTATAGCTACTAACTTCTCCCTACTACTACTATTATACCCTATAAATACTATTATAAAGCCTATAATAGTAATAACTAAGTTATAAGTATTCTATGCTTATATATAGGTATATATAAGATAATTTAGTATAGTGCTAACTTATCTATCTAGGCTCTTATCTATTAGTACTAGGTTCTCTAAGCTACCCTTAAAGAGGAGGAGGAGAAGGAGAAGGAGGAGGAGGAGGAGTAGGAGGAGAAAGAGAAGCTCCAGGTTATTATATACCTAAAAGCTACTATAAGAGAGCTAGCTTTAGCTAGCTCTTCTTAGTAGGTTTCTATAGCTACTACTCTTCCTAGTAATACTATTACTAATATATATACTTACTTAGTAAGCCTTTTAGCTCTCTATAAGCTGCCTACTAGTATAGCTAATATCTTTATTAACTACCTTATTATAGCTATTTATACTAAGAAGCACTTCTATTATTAAATATATACCTTTAAGTATTAATATCCTTTACTTATTAGCATTTAGAGAGATATAGAGCTAGCATATCCAGGGCTAGTATACCTATAAGAATTACTTTTCTGCCTAGCTATTATATATAGGGGAGCTATAGCCCTATAGATAATATCTGCTAGCCTTTAAACCTAATAAAGCTTTATTTTATACTCTTAAACTTACTTTCCCTTTATTATAATAATATAGTAAGTATCTACTAGGTTTAGTAGCACTTAGAAGTATTTAAACTTAGCTTAGAAAAGGCTTTTTATAAGCCTATTTGCTAGTATCTTATCTATAAGCATATAGAGCACTTTAAAAATACCCTTTATATACTTTTAGTATAGCTATATATTTTAAATATTAATATACTATAGGCAGATTAAAATATACTCTCCCTCTCTAACTACTAGTTAAATAGTCTGCTAATTATTATAATAGACTTTCTAAATATCTCTAAGCTTTAAAACAAAGTTATAGCATAGCCTTTAAAGAGCTATTATCTCTTTAATAGTATACTTAAGGCTTAGAAGCTCTGCTTTAGTTATTAATATTATAACTATTACTTAATAAGCTGCTTTTCACTAAATTACACCTTTAAAGAGTATTATTATATAGCCTTATAATAACCTATATATTTCTTTATTATTAGTAAATAAGATATTACTAGTAATTAGTAGTAAGAAAGTCTCTTTATTACCCCCTAAGCTACTATAATAGATTATAAAGTAGTAAGTTAAATAGAGATACTATATATACTACCTTACTATAGTAAAGTGCTATATACTTAGATTTATAAGAAAGCAGAAAAGTTATACTATAGTAAAGGCTACTTTAAGATATATTATTATTACTATATATAGGATATTTCTAATAAGTAATTAGTAGTTTTTAACTTCTATAGCAGTAACCTTACTAGAGTTCTTTATAAGCTTAGTAACTAGTATAGAAGTACTTAGAGTAATACTATTATAGAGGCTAAAGTGCTCTATAATAGTCTTAATATACTAGTTATAGACTAGGTAGATCTTTTTAACTGCTTAGTCTTATATAATATATATTCTAAGATACTATTTAATAGAGCCTAGTTTATATAGTTTATATAGTTTCTTAATTTCTTATATAAGCTTCTAAGCTTTAAAAGTATAGTCTTAATAGAATAAAACAAGGATATTATTAATATAGAATAGAAGCAGAACCTTATAGTACTTATCTTAAAAAAGGCAGAGCTCTTTATTATATAGAGAGAGCCTAAGCTTATATAAGGCTATAGAGAATTCCTTATACTATAGAAGAGGTATATCCTTTAAGCTATATAGAGCTCTATTAAGCTCTATAACTTTGCTAGCTTACTTAAAGCTATCTAGAAAGTAGCAGGTAACTAGCTCTCTATCTAGGTTAATATCTATATTTAGGAATATATTAATAATATTAAATTAGAGTATTTTATAGTTAAACTAGACTATAATTACCACTACTATATATAGGCTTTAAACTATAAGTATAGTAGTATAGATTAAGCTAAGAGAGGAGGTATCTTATATATCCCCTTATATATAGATTTATACTTTATAGATATTAAAGCAGTTATCTTAGAACTTATAGATATATACCCACTTTAAGAGGAGAGGCTTTAAGTATATCTCAGACTAGTTAATAATATGCTAGGTTCCCTTAGCTATAAGCTTATTAATTTCCTTATTTATAGCCTCTTAAAATATATCTCAGAGCAGCTTTCTTAGCTTCCTAGCTTTAAAATAGTTACTTAGAGGCTTTAAGAGGTTTTCTATAAAGTATATTATCTTCTACTTAGCATTTAGGTATATCTCAGAGTTATCCTATAAATATACTATAATAGTAGAGTATAAAGTCTTATATCTAAAAGTGCTTTCTATAATAGCTTTATACTAACTAAATATAAAGGTTATAAAAAAAGTATTTTAGTAGTTATCTAGTAAGCTCTTTTCTAAATAAAGAGTTATAAAAACTCTTAGATATTACTCTCTAGTACTCTATTATATTAGAGGCCTATAGTTAATTTATTAGTATTAATAACAGGCAGGTTAGGAATCTATTTTAGCTGCTAAGAGAGAGTCTTATCTAGATTACTATAAGCTCTCCTCCTTTATAGACACTTAAGTAGCTAGTTTTTAAGTATTTAAAACAGATAGATATAGGTCTATACCCTTAGTAATAGTGTATTACGCTTTAAAGTAGGGCTCTAGTATTATAGAAGTATCTAAACTTAATTCTAGTATGCTTTTAGAATTAGAAGTTTATTTAGAAGTAAGCAGTCCTCTCTATATTTTAGCTAGTATACCCTTAAACTATATTATAATAGTAGTATAAAGTGCTTCTAAACTATAAAAAGCAGCTAGTATAGAGGACTTAAGCCTGCTAGTAGTTTATTTATTTATTATAAGGTTACTATTTACTTTGTTTAGTACCTCTAAGATTTTAAGAACTATATTAGAGGATTTAATAGATATTTTAACCTTATTAATAATTATCTAGGCACTCTAAACGTTTATAGCCTCCTTTTTATTATCTAGAGAGTAGAATTTTAACTTATTAAAGCATATATTATATATAATAATAACCTAGTTAAGTATAGAAACCTAGATCCTATATAGGTTATATATTTCTAGTATATATCCTATAAGATATCTAAGATAGGTTCTTAGATTAATCTTATAATAGTATCTTCTAATACCTTTTTTATAACTCCCTTTAAGGGAGTAAGCTTTATAGCTATAAATATATAAGCCTCCCTAGTATAGGTATAGATCTTAGTATATAGTAAGTATAAAGTCTAGTTACTACTATTAGAAATAGTTCTAGAACCACTTAAGTTCTATCTAAATAGGGCTTTACTAGTTATTTATAATATATAGGCTAATATTAAAGATAAAGACTATTACTCTCTAAGCCTCTAAGATAAGGTACTTTAGCAGATAAGTAGCAGTTAGTATTATAAGTACTTTTAGGATAATTTCTAAGCTAGTATACTCCCTGCTACCTATAAGCTTCTTAGTGTTTACTAGTAAAAGCTTAAGATTAATTCTAAGCTCCTCTATCTATTATTTATACTAAGTAAAGTCTTATATAGTAATAATAGTATACTTAATATTATAGCAGATCTTATAGATAGTAAGTCTCTACTATCTTTATACCTAGCATTTAAATATCTAGAGCACCTTAAACACTTTATTATACTCTTTTAAGACTAGGAGAATTCTAAAAAGTCTTCTACTATACTTATTCTTAATAAGAAGTATCTAGATATATAGTCTACTAAGCTTTTAGTAGTTAAAGAGGTTCTAAGCTATATAGTAATAAAAATAGAGAGATCTAGCCTCAGATATACTATATAAAATAACTTACTTAGTATATACTTAAGTATAGAATTTATATTAAATATATAATAGAGTCTTAATTCTCACTCTCTAAGTATTATATATAAGGCATTTAAGAGCGCTCTAGTCTAGGTAACTAGCTTAGAGATACTATAGTTATATATTATCAGACCTTTTAGCTATATAGTAATATAAGGGGTATATTAGCTTCTAGTTATTTAAGAGAGCTATAATATCTATACTACTTATAGGAATACTTAGACTAGATAGGTAGATAGAAATAGAGTTATATTTAAAGAAAACTAGATTACTCTTATATAGTAGCTGCTTTATATAAGTAGACTTACCTAGCTTACTAAACTATAGAGAGTAGTTATAGCTATTATACTAAATACCTATCTTAAAGAGGAGTACTTCTAAAATAATATTAGTATATATATATTTTAATAATAGTAATATTATTTAAGGTTAAAGCACTCTTTTTACCTATTAAGGTATCTTTAAATATATTCTAGATAACCTAAGTGCCCCTCTTAATAATTAGTATACTTATACTACTAACTTTAATCACCTTATTATTATATAAGTATATAAAGGTGCTAGAAACTAGCTTTCTCTTATTATTAATAATATAGAGAGCTCTATAATTATCAAAAATAATATTATTAGAGAGAGTATATAGTTTCTTAAAGAATATAAATACTATAAAATAAACTTAGATTACTTAGCTTTTATCTTTAAAAAGGCTTTAGTTAATAATATAGTAGGAAATATTATTAGAAAGTTACTTTTTATTACTAATACTATTTCTATTACTATACCCACTCTAGCTACTACTATAATATCTATTATAGCCATAGTTAGATAAGTACTAACTGCTCTTCTAAGATTTCTTTATAATCTACTCTATATATATAAGGTTATTATAGATATAGCCCTACTATAGAAATATTACTATCTCCTATATATACTATACTTTATTCTTTAATATCTTATAATCTTTAAGGCTATCTTTTAGTAAGTCTATAAATACCTATTAAATATAGCTATAATTCTATAAAGTCTACCTATAGTATTATCTATAGGGCTAGCTAGAGATCTTATTAGATATTACTACTAAAAAGGAAGTATTTAAAGTAGTCTATAAAGCTTAAAGTAGATCCTCTAAGTTAGAGCAGTCTATAAGAGTAGTATATACTTTAAGTAATCTACTAGAACTCTTAGTAAAAGCTAGCTTATTATAGATCTTAGTAGCAAGGATAATTCTAAGCTCTTTAAGCAAAAAGCAGAGTATTCTAATCTCTTCTACTTAGATAACTAAATCTAGCTAGTTTTAAGCCTAAGTAGGAGCTATTCTATAGTATACTACCTTAAAAAAAGCATATTTATTATAGCTTTTCTTAGTATTAGTAATATTCTAGCTTACTACTAGCTTATAGAGATAGTACTACTCTTTATACTACTTAATAGGTTAAGTAGTATACTTAGTACACTTTAGAATATCTTTATAATCTTAGTATACTTATTTTTATATACTATTATTAGAGTAGGTAAGTTACTATTTAAAAAAGTAGAGTATATTCTAAAAGTTAATCTAAAACTTATTATTCTTATTATTAAGCTTTATCCCTACTACCTTAAAGTAGACTATATTAATAGTTTAATAAATAAATATCTAATAGTTATAGTATAAGGTAATCTATAATAAGAGGTTTATACTATTAATAGAGAGGTATTTAAGTATATTGCTCTACTTATCTTAGATATTCTTATACTTAATAGGGGTTAGTAGGATTAGCTTTATAAACTTAGAAGTAGTAAGATTTGCTCTACTAGCTTATAAGGAAGTATTAAACTCCTTGCTCTTAATAATATTAATAGAGTTATTATACTTAGTAGTCTTATAGAATATCTAAGAGGGATTCCCCTTCTACTTCTAAAAAGCTGCTTTATACTTACTAAGATTAGCCTTATACTTAGCTTAGAGGTAGTTATTATACTTATCTATAAAATTTCTAAGTAGTTAGAGTGCTCTTAAAAGTATTAAAAGGCTTCTTAATATTAGGTCTATTAGGATTAAAATACTTCCAGATACCCTTACTCTATATAGATAAGTATAGATTAAGGTATTAATAAGGCTAGTTAGTTAAGCCTTAAAGCCTTACTTTTAGAGAGAAGGTTATCTAAGAGTATATAGCTATTATTATAAGGTTACTTTAAAAAAGGTTTTTAAGTATTATAAAGTTATTTTAAATAAGTGAAAAATAATAGGAAAAAAGCTGCTCACTCTTTTCTAGACTTAGAGAGATTAGAGGGGTATTTATAAGCTATAAAGCTAGGCTTATAACTATTATAAGTTATAGATAGAAGTGAGGGTAAGTTATAAGGAGTAACTATCTTAGCTATAGATTAGTATATATAGAAAGTGTAGTGAAATAGTCTGTGGTATATAATTATATAATTACACACCATAGTATATAGCCACTATAGCCTTATAAAGCTAAAAGTACTATAAACTGCATTATAATAAAAGTATATATATTTAGTTAAAGTATCTATAAATAATAATATAAAGCTATATAAAAATAAGAACATAGCTAAGCTAGAAGATATAGCTATATATTAATAGTAAATAGTAGCTTTATATTATTTAGCCTTAAAAACTAGGCTTTATATAGCTCTAGCTATTACTACTTATACTTAATATATAAGTAATCCTTCTAAAGAGCACTTTATAGCTATAGATAATATATAGAGCTATTTAAATAAATATCCTACTTAGAGATTATATTATAACTATAATAATAACTAGCTATATAATAATATTATTATTATTAGATCTTAAAACTCTAATTAGGCCAGAGATTTAGATAATAGAAAATATATAACTAGCTATATCTTTACCTTTAAACTATATAATATAATAAGCTAGAATAGTATTAAATAAAAAACAGTTACTTTAAGTATCTATAAAGCTAAATATATAGCTCTAACTAAGTCTATAAAAGAAGCTATATATTTATATAATAATAATAGGCATGCCTCGCATATGCCCGGCGTATTAATATGCTGGGTATAGTGCTAACATCTTAGAGGATTTATTATAAGTTAATAAGGATAAGGAAGAGGGATAGGTATAAAGCCCTGCTTACAGAGCTTTTTATGCTTCTAGCTATAAGAACCTCTTAGGAGGTTAAGGAGTTATCTCTTATGTGCGCAGCACCTTGCTAGAAGGTTTACCTTTTAGGCGTTTTTTACAGCACTAAAAGGGATAAAGCAGATACTATATTTTTTTTAGATACTTAGTAATATTTAGCTAAGTAGTATATATATATAATATAATAATTAAGCAATAACTTATTTATAGTAATACTATAATATAGTATAAATACCTTAAATACCTAGGCCTAGAAGCTATTTAATACTTCTTAAATAGTATAAGAGAAGTCTACCTTATCTAAGGGGGTAAGCTTATTATAATAATTAACTATAATACCTATAGTATAGATAAAGTCTGCTACTAAGTATAATAAACACTATAAAAGTCTATTAAGTATATAGAGCTAGGTAAATATATTACTCTAGACTTCTATAATTATAATAAAGAATATAAAGGGTATTACTTAGTGCTTTTTATAATAGATCAGCTTATAGTATATATTTAGAACTTCTATCTTATATAATAAGGTATAGATAAACTCTTTATAGTAATTATGAACTACTTAATAATACTCTTAATATAGTATAAAGTATATATAAAGGTAATTAAAACAGACCTTAAGTTTATAAAGTACCTATATATTATTACTACTATTAAGGTATAAGGTATCTACCTTAAGCCCTCTACCACTAATACTTTAGCATAAAATAGTAGAGTAGAATAAGTAGGTATTATAATAAAAGAGTATATAAAAGCTATAGTAATAGATATAAAGCTACTAAATATATTATAGTCTAAGATAATAAAGTTATCTATCTATTTATATAACTATATACCTATAGTAGTAAGAGGCTAGCAAACACTCTATCAGCTATTCTATAAGCACTTCTAGATAAGTAAGTCTACTAATTATATATACCCTAACCTCTTATACCTATATATCTATAGATATAAAGCGTTTGCTATAATAAAGGAAGCTTAACTTAAGTAATAATACTGCAAAAAGCTTATACTATATATATTTATTAGGTTTCTAGTAAGCTATATATTTAGTAACTTA
>JAVHLV010000405.1:0-53069 GCA_036785495.1 Colletotrichum neosansevieriae
GGGATGGCCCAACGTGGACGTCTTCAGCGAGTGGGCTGGCAGGCTTCCGGCAGGCAAGCCAGCTTCGTGTTGCTCCCGTACCTACACCCACACACCAACGAAGCGCGAGCAAGTGGCTGCTCGACACAGCAGAGGCGGCCGCTTTCCAGAAAGTAGTGGACAGGGTCCCACCAGGTAACAGGACGGTATCCGTACCATAATCTCTTCGGAGAACGTTGGACAGAAATGGTAACTCGTACGGGACTGGTAAAGCAGTCTGCACGTGGTAAACAGACTCGAGTGCCAGTGGCTGGTCCTTGCCTCCCTGCTCGCGCGCGCAGTTGTGCGGGCGACTCCACGCTCAGAATGGCATCAGTTCTCAGGTTGCAACATCGACGGTTGAGAGTTTGTCGGTGATGGCGCGCAGCAGCGCGGAAGAGGAGAGCTCCTTGAGTCCACGACTGATCGGCGGGATTCCTCGCAAAGCGTGTGACCTCGGAGACAAGGATGCTGGTGGCCGGGATTGAGAATGAGAAGCTGACTTGGTTGCCTGAATTCTCGGGTCGCCTCAGCTCCTGGACATAATGGCGGCCTTTGGCGGACCATCTTCAGATGGTTAAGCCGTGCACGGGAAAGGTACCCAGCTAAAAGAAGCCCCCGCAGGGAAGATAGGTGGGAACAGAGGGGACAGTCATCTTATTAGGGTCCCGTCGCAAAAGGAGCCGTGGCTGATCGGAAACCAAGCTCATGGCAGTGGTCAGGCGTTTGTACTTCCTGTCAGACTGCAGCAGCTCTTGCCGATGTGGAAATGGATTCACGCCATCTTTGCAGTGAAGTGTTGCATACTGCACAGCGGACACAGTGAAGGCATGCCAAAGGGTGACGAAGCAACAGTAGATGTGACGAGTTGGGAGAACGAGGCCGGGAAACGGGTCCCCGCCCCGAGACACATGTCGCCGGCCACCAAGAACCGGTATAGGCATTGATTGGCATGAGATGGGTCTCATGGCGACGTTTTGGGAATATGCCTTCGAATTGAGAATTTCGCAGGTCTCGACTTGCCGTTTTGTTGGGCTCGTCGGGTTGTCGTCGGGGTTTCGAGCCACTGTTTTCGTCAGAAGAGTCCGTGTCCGCGTGCCCTGGTGCCCTAGTGGATTAAAATCGTTCATCTTCAGTTCGTCCGGAAGGTTTGTTTAGTGATGGCCGGGTCAGATTGTGTGTTCGGCCGCGCGTGGCTTTCTTGCAGGGGCATCGATGTCGAGTGAAGTGGATTGGTGAGCTCTACTCCGTACACTAAGGCCGAATGAATTGCCCGAAGGAGCAAAAAAGGCCAGGCAAGGACCGGCCGGTATAGCACGGGGCGCAGGACGGGACGGACCTAAGATGGTCGAGGACCGCTAATGAGGTGACAGCCCAGCGCAGCGCCCCGGCGCATCGTGAGATCCAACGCCGTTGGCTGGCTCTCGTACGTAAGGAGAACTGTGTCCGCCATGTTTGGGTCCGGATGACTGCCCAGTGGCTGCGAATTGAAATTCTGCCCAGTAAGTGCGGGAAGGGAAAGCTGCAGGAGGGAATGGACCCTACGTCGTGTGCGGAATGAAATGTAAATTCTAAAAGCAAGCTAGACACCAAGGCAGGGTCTAGGAAGACCATTCCTCAGCTAGGTACCTTGCTACCTTACTATGTAGGTACCTTCCTTAGGTACCTTACGGAGTCTGTTAGCCTCAGACTCCCAACGTTATGACGTGGGTACGGAACGCACCTTAAGACAACAAGAAAGGCAAGCGCAGGCCAGCCGGTAAGGCAGGGTGAACTGTAGGTGCCTAGGTAGCTTAGGTAGGTAAGGTACTTTACAGATACTTCTCCATGTTTTAGGCAGCTGTACTGTATCCAGTATCCAGCGTTTCTGTGCATTCCGCGCCCTGGCTCGGGGGCTCTTCGTTCAACTGAGGCTCTCCTCTCCTGTGCCCGGTCGGGTTAGATGTGTAAATGTTAACCGGGATCGTGAGAAGTAGATGTCGCTGTCGCTGTTGCGTCTTGACCGAACAGACGAAGTGGGGTCTGTTCCATTCGATCCCCCTCGCAATTGCAGCTGGCAGTGGCACTCACACTCACACTCACGCACCTCACATCACTGAGAAAAATGAAATTTGAAGTCGCAGCCGTCGCAACTATTGCCTTACCTTAAGGTGTCCGCCTTGCGGGGAGCCAATGCCGCTCTATCGTCACCCTCCTCCACGCAGTCTATCCGTGAGGTGCCTACTAGGTAAGTACCCTGGCGATCCCCAGGTTTGTCCAATTCTCTCCTCTCTCACACGCACCTAGGTACTCCGTACACTACTCGCCCTTCAAAAAACGAATTTGGCCAATTTGTCACCATCCATCCCTCTTTCCTGCCAAATCCCGACGGCGATCATTGCTTGCTTTTGTCTAATACCAAGGTACCTGTACCATGTCATGCCTTTTGCTGCTCCATTTCGTTGACGGGCGGGAGAGCCATGTCAAATTTGAGACCGTACTCGATATTGACACTAGCCCTAGGGCCAAGGAGTAAGCTAGCACAACACGTCGGGTTGCAGCATGATGGACCAGGTCGTCCGACGGGATTCCCCACGCCAGTATTTTCAATCAACTCCATGTTCCTCAGCAAATTCGCTCCAGTACGGCTGTCGCACGGCTATTGGCCCATCTCCTGCGCTCCATGGCCCAGAACTCATCACCACTGGAGTCTGGACCCCTGGTCTCGGCCCAAGCATGGAGAGAAGAAGAAGCAGCATGCCATCCATCCACTGCAGACATCGAGACTGGTCAGAGTCGATTTCCAAAAGAACCCTTGCTGTCAAAGCTGGTTTGATGGATCATCTTCCGCTATATGGCGTGGAACGCAGCATTGATTATGGGACTTAGTAGTACGAGTCCAATTTCCATCATCAACAATCAACAATGCCAGCTGACTGGCTCTTCCGATGACTGCATTTCTCGTGCGGATCCCGCCACGACATCACGCCGGCCATGGGCACGTCCGCGAAGCAAACGAGAGAGTGAGAGATGGAAGAGCCCTACGTCGTTGTATCGACTTGGATCGAGTGCGGATGGTTGGAGTTGGCATGCTGCGATACTGGCCTTGACTGCCCAGTGTCCAAGGCACTTTTCATTCGCTGGCAACGAGGCAACTGGAAAAAGGCGACCAGCTCTGCCTGGGTCTTGGAGACAACGGGAGAGATACGCCATCGTACGCCTTACCTACTCAGGAACACTCAACATCAACAAGTCCAGTGACAGTCCGTCTTCCCGTGGAGACAGACTCGCATAGTGGCAGACCGGGGGCGCAGCGAAGTTCGAACAGCCCTGGGCGGCTCCTCCCACCCTCCACAACCTTCACCACCACCACCACTTATTATCGCGATGGCTCGCAATCCCTGGGCCCCCATGGCCCTGCACCAACGAACTCGATGGCGTCCTGTATAATTTTATGTCTACATGCAAGCCGACAGAGGCTGGCTGTCGCATGGTGTGTTAACCTTGCCAGGACCACCCGTATTCCCTGCCACAGTTCTTGGTCTCAGGGGTGTGTGCATGCAGGCGCCGCAGCGGCTGCTGATGAGGATGGGCTTCTCGACCGTCAATCCTTACCCTTCCTTCCGCACCTTCTCACTTCTCACTCGCCCGTCCGTCCCTCGCTCGAATTCTTGAGGCTCTGCGCGAGGCACGTACTCTGGTCGTTCGGGGTTCTCGCTGCTCCCCCAAACCGCCCTGCACTCTTCGTGGAGGAGACATACTGGTTGCGCTTGCAAACTGTCGTGCCTCCCCTGTCTCTGAAGTCTACCATGTCGACTTATAATACCCCAAGCTCCGCCACGCCGCGCCAGTATGTTCTCGATGCCATCATCATGTCTCTTGCGCTTCACATTCAGTGTCAAGAGGGTTTCCTAGTACTCTCACGCGTGTTGGGTTGAGCATTTCTCTCTTATATAATACGTCTATCCCGTCATCCAAGTCTCGGCCTACACATATATCTCGCATCCAAGTCCTCCACCCCTACAAAGACCTACCCGAATCTTAGGTTGAAGACCCATTCGGACCACATCTATATTTTTTTACTGGCGCACTTTCTTCACAGGGGCTTTCGTCTTTCACGAGAACAAACACTACTCACGGAAATCCTACACACATCGTTCCCTTTGACATCCTCTAGGTTGCCTCCATCCTTTCTCGGGTGACACACAACCACCCAGGATGAATTACGTCCCTCACTACGGGCACGCTCAGCAGGAGCAACACTTTCACGATGCCCATAGCTTTAGTCAAGTCCCCATGACTTACATGGACCCGTCGATGGCTTCGAACTCTTGTACCCCCGTCGACCCAAGCCTTCAGTCGTACTCCCAACCGCAATTCCCAGCTCCGTGGCCCAGTCACCAAACCCACCAAATCCAACAATACATAGAAGGGCCACGAACATCATTCTTCATCCCGAGTCAGGCACAAGCACTGCAGAACATGAATCACTTGGCTCAAAACACCAGCCCTCTGCTGCCCGCTTCACAAAGGAGGCACGGCTCTCCCTGCTCCCAGCGGACGCTGTCAAGCAGTGACTCCAATAGTCCTTCCACGGAAAGCGACGTTCTCCCGGCAACTCCTCCAGACTGCTCGGCCGCTTCTCCGTTCATGCAGCACAAGTACGTTGCTGATTGGAACTCGCCGCAGTATCAAGCCCAGACATTGCTCGGCATGGGCATGCCGAGCAATGCTTGCGTCAATCCTCACGAGGTCCTCTCCCAAGTAATGTTCGAGAGCGAGATGGTCCCTATGGAACCGAATCCTGGACAAGCATTCAACTTCCACGCTGAGTCTGACGATTTCAGCACCGGTCAGCACAGCGCCTTCACTTCACGACACATTACCCCTGAGCCTGTTATCAAGCAGGAGAGCAAAGCCACGAAGCAATCTTTCCAGACCATGTACCCTGACCCTGATTATGACACTCCGGAGCCCACAATCAAAGTCGAGACTTCCCACGACGACGATGACAAGAAAGATCTGGACTTCAAGCCCACAACAGCAACAAGAAAGCGCACCCGCAACTTCAATGCGAAAGTCGCCGGGACTGCTACGCCCGAGAGGAAGAGGCCGAGGGTAAACAGGAATGGCTCCAGCCAAACTACGAAATTTAACGCCTCAGTTCCCTCCTCCCGTGAGACCAAGATTCTCTGCGCCGAGTGCAAAACACCGTTCTCGGACGAGAACACCTACCAGAAGCACATGAAGCAGCATCATACTCGCCCGTTCGTCTGCGTCTTCAACTACGCAGGCTGCCCATCAACATTCGCCAGCAAGAACGAATGGAAACGCCATGTAAGTTCGCAACACTTGGCACTCACCTACTGGCTCTGTACCCAAGACGACTGCTCCAACACGACCAACCCACCACCCAACTCTCGACGATCTTCCTCTTCCTCATGCTCCGTCACACCGACGCCGCCATCTCTCCCCAACGGCACCATCTTCAACCGCAAAGACCTCTACACGCAGCATGTCCGTCGTATGCATGTCCCTCCCGACGTCCGCAAGCTCCAGAAGCAGAAGAAGCCGACCCCAGAATGGGACGAGCACCTGAAGACCCTCCAGACCGAAGCCGAGCAGACGCGCTGCGAGCTCCCTCGGCACATGTGCTGCCCTGCTGCCGGCTGCAAACACGAGTTCAACGGTCCGCAGGCCTGGGACGAGCGCATGGAGCACGTCGCTCGCCACCTCGAGCGCACCGCGGACGGCACGGAGCCCGTCGTCAACTTTGGCGGCAAGGGCGACTTCACGCTTAACGAATGGGCCTCCAGTGCGCAGGTCTACGTCGTCCGTAGGACAAATGCAGCCGGGGGATGGGAGCTGATCAACCCGCTCAAGGGCGAAGTTGGTCCTTCCTCGGGCAACGGGAAGCCAGGCAGTGGCACCGGTTTCGCTGCTCCTTCCTCTGCCCCTTCCCTCAAGGAGATCGTCGTGGCCGGCGCTAGCGCTTCTGACGAGGACGCTGAGGGTGAAGACGAAGAGTGATTTCGCTTAGAGCCCCCTCTGATACGTTTCTTTCTCGCCTCGCCATGCCTCTTCCCCGTCAAGTAGGAGTGTCTGAGCTGGCATTTCAAGGCGTTGTCATCACTTTCCTTGATACCTCTTTCCTCAACGTTCTCTCAACTACTACATCTAGTACCATGGGCGGTGTTTCTGATTTAGCGTTCCTGATTAGCTTTGAGGTCACGGATTGAATCGGGTAAAAGGGGGAGAATTATTAATTAGTGATAGACAGGCACACATGGGACGGTTGCAACCGAATTTCATGATAGTCACGACCCTCGAATATTGATAGTATATTGATACCAATCTGTTCTGCAATCACCAGAAAAGAGAGACCCTCCCAACAATGATCCCCCGTAGATCGCTGTAATGATACAGTCCACTGCGTGTCTCGCGATACCGGAACTGATTCCTTGGGACTTGACCGCGCGGCTCCTTCGCGAGTGAACCCTGAACCACCACGCGAAACCCCTCGAGCGTTTGGATACCAGCCTTGCATTGACCTGGATTAAACGGCGAAGAATACTAATAAGACCGCGCTTAAGGGGCCACCTTGTGTCTACAACAGTCGACTTCGAGGCTGGGCGGGAAACAGGCGCACAACTCTCGCGGCTGTTTGGAAGCGGACCACTTAGACACGATGATACTATCTATGTACACACAATGCCACTTACACACACACACACACACACACACACACACACACCCGCACTCTGTGCCATACACAAAACCAACACTAGCAGCAAAGACGAACACTCTCCTCTCCTCAGCGCGGCCAACGCCAGCGCCGCGGGGGGGGGGGGCAGCCCTGGGACCCCGAAAGATGCGGCTCAGTTCGCTTCGACTGGTCCCAAAAATGCTAATCTGCTAGCGCCAAAGGAAACCAACCTAACGAGACGTGAGCCGCGCTCAGGAGGGGGTGGTGCTGGGCGAAATGTACTGAAGTATCTGAGGTGGATAACCTACTGCCATGTTCATTTGTTGTTCCTCCGGTCTCCCGATTGTCCAGGCCGATGAGACGAATGACAACGGCCCAACAAGCGGGAAACGAAAGGGTTAAGCAATGTCAGCACTAGTACACGTTGGATGCCGTCGGCACTGCGGCTACTTGGGTGTCCGGCACCTCCCCCCCCCCCCCTTCCCTTCGGTGGGATAGAGTGATGACGGTATTATGTACCTGCCTACCTCTATGCCTTGATTGAGGGAAAAAGAGGGAGCGAGTGGTTGGTCGAGGACACAGCCACGCCGGGCTGCATGGCCGCCGCCTATATGTACACGGCCTCGTTTCTGGCGTTTCTGGAATTGAATGTCTACGGCCTTGCCTTACCTGCGAGGAGTTTAATTAGTAGTGCTGGTGGTTGCGTAAAGATTCAAGGTTACCTGCACTTCAAAACCAGACAATTTCTCCAACCTAGGTTTTCATCCCAGGCTTATTCTCACCACACGCAACCTACGTAACATGGCACAAAAGCCCGTTTCTTACCTTCAAGAAGACTAAAATTTCCACGGAATGCCGCACCACGGCCATCCTGCTTCGTGCGGAAGTGACAATGCCGCAGGGCGAAAGTGGATGGATAGAAGGGAACAACGAGCAGCGTGAAAGGTACCCTAGGTAGCCAGGAGGAACGAAGGCGCAGTCATGCTTGGGAGTCTGCGAGAACGCATCATTCTATCACTCATTACTCTCGAGCTGTGTGTACGCCTATACAACTAACAGAAGGTATGCGAGATGCGTGCAAAGTGCGTGCATGCGGTACACATATCGACATCGTATCTCAGTCATGTCGCCGATGTGTTGTTGGCCCCCCCCAGTCAACCATCATCGACCACCCTCTCGGCACTGAGATGTGCAAGTATTTGAGTTTCAAACCGGCAGGCAATGAGCATATGAGGGCTAGCTTCCTGATTTGGCGCTGGTTACACAAGCGCCCCCAAAAACGCATCATGTCCGAATGGCGGGGATGACAGCCAACGCCCTCCCGCGTTCTGATCTCCAGCTGAGGATGCTTTTTCTGGATATGAACGGCCACCGGCACAGCCAACGGTTCGTTTGCACTCGTCACCTGCTCAGCCCCCACAGGTTTTGGAGATCTGCCGTGGTAGTAGTTCGGTTCATTCCAAATAATCAAGGTCTGCATTTTCAAAGAAGCGCGACAAGCACTAGAAGAAAGCTGGGGATATATGCGAGAGACGCAATAAATGTGGTCGGAGCAGCACCGTGCAGAGGTATTCTGCAACATCTCGGACATGAAGCTTGGAACAGATAGTGATGCCTACGTCGAGTATCGACGACCTGACCCAGACGTGCATCAGCTGAGAGTCTTTGCATGCGCATATGGCGATTCAAGACATCCAGCCCGCAAGACCTGAGAAAGCTAGAACGGTGCCGAGGAAAGGCTGAAAAGTGCATCTGCAGCCGGTCGAGAAAAAGAAAAAGCAGTTTGAAGAAATACTTCTGGCGGCCAGAGGCTGGCCCACCATCATCACCCGAATCAAGTTCTCAGCTTAATCAGTTGCCCTCAACAAGATATCTCCATCACGGAAAGGTATTGGCCCGTCCGCCGCAGCGAGTGCGTTGCCGATGCTGAGTTGGTGATTTGCCGCATATTCGTGTTGCTGAAGAGGAGATTCATGATGCCGTTGCTAGCCTAGGAGTGAGTTAATGTCAGCAACGCGTGGCTGGTAGTTGGCCAAGTCGTAATGCCCAGATGAAGAATCGCATCCGCGAGTTCTTCCGGGCCTTTTCCAGACCGGAAAAGCCAGATGCCTGGCTCCGGACTTGGCCAAACCGATCGCGCCGACATCTGCAATTGGTGCCGTGGCGGAGGCTGTTCCGGTACCGAGTGCGGGATCTCCCCAGAGGAAGACGGATTCGCCAAGAGTCAGTAAGCTTGCCGTGTGGCTGGCGCCGGTAACTCGCCGTGTCCGTGATACGGAGTAATTAGGATTCGGTGCAAGGGTAATTAGTCTCGTGTCGTCAGCTGGATCCATCATCCGGGTCGTCCTCTCGAGCTTGTTCTTCACAACCAGGATGTGATTGGTCCTAATATTAGTCATAGTGATTGAGGGGCTTCGGTGCTGAGTCGCGCTTGGGCTGCGGTCAATTATTTTGATCACCAAAACGTGGGCATTGGCGGCTCGGGTTGGTTCGTGGGTCATTTGGCTCAGTCAACGTCTCGATGGCGTTCGTCCGGCAATGACTGCATTCGAGTAAGCCGTTTTTGCGGTTCGTCCGGTCAAGATACCTATCACTAGTCGATGAAGCCATGGATTCGCCTGCGGTTGGGCGAGCTGACTGCGTTGTTAGCATGGATGATGGTCTTTGGTAAATCCGTGCCCTGAAAAAAAACCCCGATTTCTATGAAGTAGGGGTTCAACACCACAAACTGGGCACCAAGGAGGAGCCTTGGATAGGCGGACAGTGCGAAGAGCCGGCCGGAGCTCCACCAACGGCACTGCAGTGTGCCGACCATTGCACCAGATGCGATGATAGGACGAGAAGGAGCTCTAGCACCCTGCGCCCCCCGCTCCGTCGGCAAGCTGAGCCATCTTCATAGTGCCTACCCGACCTGATTACACAAAGGCAGCTGCTGGAAGCCGGGAAGCAAAAGGCAGCAGACCAATTTGCAGAAGTAAACTTTCCTCCTCGCTCTTTCATAAACCCCTTCAGTTGCAACATCTCTTCCATTGTGTTGCTCTCTTACAATCCTTCCGCTTCCGGCGCTTGCCTCCTCTGCTCGCTTAAAATCCACAAACAACCCAAGAAGCTGAGGTGAGAAGCGCTTCGCTACGTCATATCGTCAAGGACATCCTGCGCCCATCAACAGCAACAGTCAGCACATAAACTCGACCTTATATTCACGCAATTGGCCCACTCAACCTCACCTCCCTTCCCCATCATTCCAGAATTGATACCCGACCTGAAGAAGCCACCACGAACGCAATCATGGAGTCTTTTGGAGCTCTCAAGCGTCGAACGACCGAGATTCTGCAGGGTCTGCCGCAGAATCTCCCCACTATGCCCAATGTCAACGTGAAGCGACCATCACTCTCGAGCGGCTCCGGACCCAAGCCCATGAAGGGCACCTGGGAGAAGATCGATGTCCCGCCCCTGGCACTCTCGTCTCATACCATTAACGTCGTCAATGGTAGCGCCTACGTCTTTGGCGGCGAGGTTAGCCCGCGCCAACCGGTCGATAACGACGTTCACATCATTAGGCTGCCGTACAATAGCGCCGGTGCCGATTACTACAAGATCAAGTCCGTTCCGCCAAAGCAGTACAACCCGCCCACTGATCCCGCGCCCTTCGAGAAGAAACCTGAAGTGAAGGTGCAGGCACCAACGATCGAGGAAAAGGCGGAGCAGAAGGAACAGCTCCTCGACGAGGTGTCTCTCGCCTCACCGGGAGCTGGTCCTGCTGACGAGGAGATCTCGTCAGACCAGGAGAGTGAAGAGGAGACCCAAGACAAGGGAAAGGGTCCTGCTGTTCCCGAGAATGCTGTTCTCGGTGATGTACCTCCAGCTCGCGTTGGCCATGCGAGCGCTGTCATTGGTAGCCGCATCTTCGTCTTCGGCGGTCGCGGCGGTCCCGAAATGGTTCCGCTGGAGGAGGCCGGCCGCGTCTGGGTTTTCGACACCCGCACCAACACCTGGACTTATCTGGACCCAGTACCCCCCGCCCCTGGTGTGACAAACTTGCCCATGCCTTCGCCTCGAAGCTACCACGCCGCCGCCGCGACCGACCGCCCTCGCGACTTTGCTTCCAAGCGCCCGCGCCGTGCCCAGACATGGAAGACCTGGGCCATCGGTGATAGTTCCGAAGTTGGCATTCCGCAAGCCCCCATCGTCGGCCACCTCGCTGCCAATGCCGTGGATGAAGAAGATGAGGGATACGGTACATTCTTCGTCCACGGTGGTTGCTTGGCGGGCGGTGAACGCACTAACGATCTCTGGGCTTTCGACGTCCGAAGCCGTGTATGGAGTCAGCTTCCTTCCGCACCGGGACCGTCTCGCGGAGGTGCTGCAATTTGCGTAAGCAAGAGCCGGTTGTTCCGTTTCGGTGGTTTTGACGGCAAGAATGAACTGGGAGGTCAATTGGACTTCATTCATCTTGAGATGGATACCTTTGACGACGGCGGGTCAAAGAGCGAAATCGCCGTCCACGGCCGCGGCGGATGGCAAAGCATTGTTCAGGGTGCCAACTCCAGCGAACAAGAAATCCATCAAATTCCTAACCAGGTTTGGCCTGGCAACCGCAGTGTTGCCGGCCTTGAGGCCGTGACTGTCGGAGCTGGGCGTGAGTATTTGCTGCTTATCATGGGTGAGCGGGAGCCGAGTGCGGACGGTCACTCCGGCGCCGGCGCCATGTGGGACGACGTGTGGGCTTTCCAGGTCCCGCCGTTAGGCATGACTGCCGCTAGCGTCCGGGATGCCATGTGGTCGACCATGGGCTGGCAGACGGGCGAGGGCAAATGGACGCGGCTTACTACGGAGCCCTATGATGATGATAACGATGATGGTGAGCCCGCACCCCGTGGCTGGTTCGCAACGGCACCGATGGGGGATGTTGAGGAGGGTGGTGTTGTTGTCTGGGGAGGATTAAGCTCGGAGAACAAGAGATTGCGCGATGGATGGATCCTGAGGATCCCAGAGTGAGACATATTCTCGAACAGCAGCGGATCCTTTTACTTTCTCATTTCCAAGTATTCCCAGACTTCAAGGATGAAGTCAGGATTTGAAGCGACAGATCGACGGCAATTGACCAGATTTTTTTTTGAAAACAAAAAGAGCATTGTACAAGTATTTGCGGCTTTGAGCAGCGGGATCAGCGGGGTAGAGGAAACATGAATCTCTAAACCGTCTTCCCATGCATTCCGAATACAGCACATGTGTGATTTATATACAAGCCAGAACCCCTGGCTCCTAATCCATTCATTCGCCAGAGCTCTTTGTCGGTATCTTCCAACATCCGCGTATGCGCTCTTCTTCGCTCTCCCCTTGCCTCACCGAGCAATCTGCTCTTTCGTTCAAACCTACACATCTTTTCTTCCTCCCTTTCTTACAAGTCGCTTCTCGTCGTCTCGGGGCCCCATGGCTCAGAGGTGAGGTTCGTCAGGCCTTTGATGTTCTCGCAAGTTTTGCGGCCGCTGAGGGGGCCGGGCTTAGGAACCTTGGCGGCAGAGACGCCGCCAGTGGCTGTGGCGGTGGCCTTGAGGGCTTCGAGGAGCTGGACGGTGCTCTCGGGGGTGAGGTCCTCGTAATAGTCATCGTTGATCTGGATCATGGGGGCGTTGACGCAGGCACCGAGGCACTCAACCTCGAGAAGGGTGAAGAGGCCGTCCTTGGTGGTCTCGCCTTGTTTGATGCCCAGGTGGTCGATGATGGCCTTGACAATCACGTCGGAGCCAACACCACCGAGCTGGCAGGGGGTCTACGGGCAGTTGTCAGCTCAATCTATCCATTGACACTATTGCCCTCTTCCATAGCGCTGCATTGGCCTTCTACAGATTGTTCGCATCCGGTCCATCGGATCTCTTGGACCGATATGCTCTATCGGAAGACCGGGGGCGAACTCACGGTTGTGCAGGCCTGAATGAAGTACTTTCCGACAGGGGTGCGGTTGTACATGGTGTAGAAAGAAGCGACTTCGAAGACACGCTGAGGAGGCATTTCGAGCATGCGAGCGACCTCGTTCATGACGCTGATGCTGGTGAAGCCGTGCTGGCGCTGGCCGAGGTCGAGGATGGGCATGACGGCGGCCTTCTTGTACTGCGGCGGATAGCGCTTGAGGATCTCGGCGATGATGGCCTCATTCTCCTTGCTGAACTTGAAGGGGATATCGGCGTTGTTATCGGGGCTGTCACGGTGCTGGAGGTATCGAATGTCGTCAGCATTTACTCGGTCTCCTCGTTCGTAGCGATAGTTTCCCCCCGCCCTCCTCCGACAGATCCACGTCCTCGAATTTTGTGCCCATACACACAAAAGATGAGTCGGTTCGTGGGACTCGCAATTGCTGTCGGCCGGGGGAGGTGCGAGAGAGTCGGAAGAACGAGGCGAGATGAGGGCGAGCGACTTACCACTTGCAATGTGTCGCTGGGGCGAGTGGCTGTGACGGAGAGGGCGCGAATCTGGGGCCGCGCCGCTCGACACGTCGAGCGGAGGGCTGATCTGAAGAGAAGAGGGGTGAGTCTGGATGCCATTGCGAAGGATGGTGGCGGCTCAATTGGCGATGGCGGAGGGCGTGGGTGATGATGGCCGTTTCGCTTCGGATTCCGGGAGGTTCAAAAGTCGTGAGCTGCTTGGATAATGATTGATCGTGATTGGTCGAGTCGGCTAATGTACGGGAACCTGGTTTGTGCAAACGGTCGTGGTATCATTGAGTTTGCATAACTTTTATGCAACATGACCGATAAGGTAAGGTAAGGTAGCCACCGCGCAAACCCACTCAGGTACCCAGCTCAGGAAGAGTCGGACGATGGACGAAGGTGTTGGTAAACTGCGAATTCATGCCTTTGGTGATGGAATCAAACGCGTTGGGTCTTAAGCTTCAACATCAACACCAACTCTTCGTTCAAATATTTAAGCTACTTAGAGAAGCCGTCAGTCATGTCAACCAAATATGCACGAGACATCGCCAACGACGACGCGCATCTCTTCTATCAGCTATGCCAGGCACTAGCTGGTCGCATGACTACGCAGTAGCGGAAGCTTGCAAGTGCGACTTTATCGCGTGGGAAACGTTTTGACAGATCAAAAACGATGTCGCGTGGCGTTTCAAGGTATGGCAGTACTGAAGTAAGCATCTAATTCACACGCTCTACGTAGATACAAAAGTACGTCGCCCAGCCGAGTCTTACCTCGGACGAAGGAGGCTCAATGATGAGACAAGCATCGCATGTCAACCACTGAGGTGTTACAGGCCTGGCCTGTCAGCAAGCTCCAATGTCGTTCGTCAACTGGCTAAGTGCTAGGGGTTAGCTCCTGTGCGACACTGCAGTCCTTCAATGACTTCGTAAGTCCATTAAGGAATGGGCCCTCATGGACCCATGATCAACGTCAGCCAGAAATTGACCGAGAGGCTTTAGAGAACAGACAATTCCACCTGGTGATATCAGATGAATCTTTGAAACTTGCATCTGCGCACATTTTCTCCGCGAACCTCACCTTTGACCAGGTCCGAGACCAAGAGGGCAGCTGTTCTACGAGCTCCTCGGCAGGTCGTTCACCGTTCGCTGTTCGCCCTGGATCGCAAATTCATATATGTGCGAGCTCCGGAACTAGTCTTGTCCCGTCTGAAGTTGACCGTATATACTTCAGTGACACCTTTTTCTCAATATTTACGGAGGCAAGGTAGAAGGAAGGGCTGGCAGCGGGACGACCTGTTAACCAGTTTGGGACAAACCCAAACCAAAAAAAAAGTTGGCTCGTCGTCGTCGTCGTTGTCGTTGATTCCCCTCCCGCCTGTTCCGTCAGCCGTGCCTCGGCTCTTCCTAAGCTCCTCACTCCCATTGTCCATTCGCGAAGCTCACCCCCATATCTCACCCCCGCATCGACAGGGGTCTAATGCGGAGATCTAGCGTCACGAAAGGCTCTCCCCCCAGGTTTAGATGCGTCGAAACCGCGCTGCCAATGCGTATGCTCCATGGCCTTCGTGGAAATCATTTGGCCATTAGCCACTAGGGCGCGGGGGATCCGGGGACTGGAGTGCTTCTGGGGCTGCCTTCTGGCCCAGGGTCGGTTGCTATATGAACCTGGTAGCCCACGTCGGATTCACGTCGTTCTTGGCTCCTCAATAAGTACGATGCAGGTGGGTTTCGTCCTGTTTGCTCTTTCTTCTCGAACGATACCCTGAATATTTGGCTATCTCTGGTAAGTTGGTATTGTTCTCAAACATCCCAGGAGAATGGACCCCTGATCGAGTTCAGTAAACAAATAGATTATATTTCCCCCGAATTATACGGGTCCCTCGGCTCTCTTGAAACTGGGCCATCAGTAGAAGCCTCAAACCTTACCGTACCGAGGCAAGGTTCTTTCAAAAGTGGTCATTACTACGCAGCGCCCGAGCACGACGTCTCTCCGTCCCGAGTCCGGGGAAAGCTTCAACACGCGAATCAAGCCACTACCTTAGCAAGAGGAGATACAAAATAACGAGCCACTCTCCTCTTATCAGATCCAAGTTCGAACAACAAAATCCTCTTGAACTCCTTCCGAGCAAGACAAAATCTCCAAGATGCCGATCAAGTCGCGATGGACGGAGCCACTTCCGAACTGCTCCCTTCAAAAATGGATCTTCGGCTCCTCCTCCGAGCCTCTCAGCGATCGCAAAGCCTTCTACGACGCCGACCGCCCAGAAACCCACTATCTGACCTTCTCCGACTACCGCCTCGTGGCCAAGCAGATCGCCATCGGCTTGCAAAAGGCCGGCCTTAAGCCCGGCGACCGTGTCCTCCTCTTCTCCGGCAACAACCTCTTCTTCCCCGTCCTCTTCATCGGCATCCTCATGGCTGGCGGTATCTTCACCGGCGCCAACCCTGGCTTTGTCTCTCGAGAGCTTGCCTACCAACTCAACGACAGCGGAGCAACATTCATGGTCGCCGCTGAAGGCAGCCTCGACGTGGCCCTCGAAGCTGCGAAGGAGGTCCAGATGCCCGCACGGAACGTCTTCGTCTTCGACACTACGATTCCGGGGTCCCTTCGGCCCGAAAAACCAGCGCGAAGCGGCACTCGCCACTGGACGGAACTGATCGCCCCCAGGTCGCAGGCTGAGAGGTTCGAGTGGATCGAGCCGTCGGATGCACGTGCAGCAATATGCTGCCTTAACTACAGCTCCGGCACAACGGGCGTGCCCAAGGGCGTCGAGATCACGCACTACAGCTACGTCGCCAACGGTGTCGGCGTCGTGAAGGTGTCTGCGCTCCAGGAAGACTACGACGCCTTCATAGCACGCTCCGTTGGTCTCTGTTTCTTGCCTCTGTACCACGCCTATGCGCAGACCTACTTCGTCGCTAACTTCGCCAAAATGGGCGTTCCCGTGTACATCATGTCCGGGTTCGACTTTGTCAAGATGCTCACCTACATCCAACGGTATAAGGTCAACCAGCTCGTCAGCGTGCCGCCTATCTTGGTTGCCTTGACCAAGCACCCAATCACCGCAAAGTTCGACTTGAGCAGTCTCGAAGCCGTCGGCTCCGGAGCCGCACCCCTTGCTCCTGACGTCGCGAGACACGCGGAGCAGCTCTTGAAGAAGCCCGATCTCGTCGTTCGCCAGGGTTGGGGCATGACCGAGGTTACCTGCACCGCCATGACGTGGGATCCTTCGCGCCTCGAGCGCAGTTCTTCAGTGGGCGAGCTGATGCCCAACTATATGGCGAAACTGGTGGACGAGAACGGTAAAGAAATCACTGAGCCCAAGGTGCCCGGCGAGCTCTTTGTCACGGGACCGACTGTTATGCGCGGGTACTGGCGCAACCCCAAGGCGACCCAGGAGACGATTGTCACGGATAGGGAAGGGAACCGCTGGCTACGCACCGGTGACATCGCTTACGTAGACAAGCTTGAAACTGGCGGCCTATTCTACATCGTCGACCGTAAGAAGGAGCTCATAAAGGTGAAGGGTAACCAGGTCGCCCCTGCCGAGCTTGAGGCTCTACTCCTTGAGCGTACGGACGTTGCTGATGTGGCTGTTATCGGTGTCACTGTCAACGGCGAGGAATTACCTCGAGCGTACATCGTCAGGTCGCCGGGTACTAACGCAACTGGCGAAGAAATCGCCAAGTGGTTAGAGGAGAGAGTTTCGAAACATAAGCGCCTCAGGGGCGGAGTAGCGTTCACCGATGTTATTCCGAAGAACCCGGTAAGATTTTCCGTTCAGCAAAATTGGATCGTGACTGGAGTATGACGGCTAACGCGTGGCTTAGTCTGGAAAGATTTTGCGGAAGGTCCTAAGAGAGCAGGCCAAGAAGGAGGTGGAAGACGGGCCGACAGCCAAGCTATAATGAAACGCACGCTTTCACGCTCAGGACTTGTACCCATCAGCCCGGCCAGCATGCGCAGAGGCATGGGAGGAGGGTAGTTCACGTTGCACGCAGGCTCAAAGTGAATGTCAGTTCAATATACGATGGGAAAACTCACGTCTGAGAATAACTTTAAATAGAACTAAGTCGTCTTCTAAGCACTCACTGTACCTACCCCGTTCGCCACCTTCCCATACTAAGAGCTCACATGGCGCGAGCTAACCGGGTATCGTCCTTACTGTACAGAGCCCTTCCCTCGCTAAAGATCCGTGAACGCCTACCGTTGTGTCAAAGACGAAAATGCAAATCCCCTCCGCCGTGTCCTGAACCATGAATGTATAATGACAAACGGGCTGCCAAGGCAACAAATTGAGAAAAATGATGGGATCCTGCGACGCCTTGCCCAATGCCTACGCTGATGCAATTGACGTCGAAGAAATCAAGGTGTATGTATCGAAGGCGTCACTCCGCCTTCCTTCTCACCCGAAGCGCTGGCTAGGCACGGCCACGAGGTCTTACTTTTTCTCCGGGCCGTACCTTTTCCCAACCCCATATGGGTGCCCAATCATCGTATACTGGTTGAATGGCCCGCATGAAACGCTTTGCGTAGAGTTTATCTCGCTGTGAACTCCATGGTTTCGGTCCTGACCGCGTCCCGTACTACGAACCCACGGCTAGACACGAGTCAAGGACAGAATCCAGAGCACTCATGTCTTGAGAATCAGCACCTTCCCACCACGGCTCTGAGTCGATTTCCATGGCGTCAACGTGTCCATTCGACATTTGCTGTGTTATAGAAGGCTGGGCACTAGTCTTCTCTTCATTGTTGTTGCTCTCGGCTAATCCCTCCACACCTGGGAGCCATGTGTAATCGTGCCAGTTTTCAAGCTCTCCTTCGCGGTAGCCGTACGATATTGCCGTATTGATAATGGGAAACTGCGCCAAACCGCTATCCGCCATCTCCAGGGCAATTCGGACGTCGGCCATGCCCAAGGGGCCTCTTTCGCTGGCAGCTTTTGACTCGATTGGCAGCAAACCGCTTTTATCGCGGGTCAAGTCACCTCGCAAAACCGCATTTTCTTCTTTTGATAGCTGACGGCGATACTTGTGCGTCTGAATCCAATTTGTACCAGCACCAAAGCCGGCTGTGCCGCCTTCTCCAGGCCCATTGCTTCTCGTCTTTGAGAATATAGCAGCAAGCGATTCCTTGATGAATGTTTCCGTGGCGACCGACACGAAGTAGGCCGCATCTGAGACGTGTCCGTTCGCAAGTCCGGCCTCATAGCAGAAGGGGAGCATCCTGCCTTCGATCAAAGGGGCGTCGGGGAATTCGCCCGACTCGATAGCGAGGGGTTGAGCAAAGCGCTTGCGGATTTCAAGGTCGAAGTCTGTCATGTCAGTTAAGTGTTGGCACTTCAAGAGTGGCAAGTGTCTACGCACTCATCTTGTTGATTCCATTGAGGCCTCCGGCGCTGGGCGGGACCTCGGCAGTCTTGGTTTGTCGCTTGTGGTTGTCCAAGAAGACGTTTGCTAGGTTGTCGTGGGGATCGAACTGCGACTCGCGTGTTACTAAAGGTCTTGCAAGAAATGGAAATTAAAGAGGACTTACATCGTTGGCCGCCAGATCTTTGATGCGCCGACGGTCTTTGGTGGGTAGTTGCATAACATCGCCCTTGAGTCGGCGCTCAGCAGCATCGCCAGACACAGGCTTACTGCCGACGGGTGCAGTGGGCTTGTCGTTGGCACTGACCCAAGGGGCCAGCCCTTGATCGGGCATCTCTCTCGTGACATTGCCATATATAGCAGCAATAAGCTGATTGTGGAGGTGCTCCTTTTCGCCATTGGGGGACGCGAGGATGGGATCGATTCGTTCTGAATATTCAGTCTGGTTCAAACGACCTATGGCAAACTGTTAGCATCCTTGAGTTGGATGCGCTGATTCTGGGGATGCATACCGATGAGAAACTCAGTTGTTGACTCCTTGTAGACTACCCATGCTTCCGGGCCAATCGCCTGCTTCAGGGCGGTATAAAGCGGCTCAAGGTCAATACGGGCCGGGATAATTTGGCTGGTTTTAGAGGTTTTGAGGGATCCAGGAGGCTGTACGGTAATGGCCTTGGTGGCTAATGTCGGGGTCGAGACGTTCACGGATGGGCGGCTGCTCAAAGCCGCGGGGTCGATGTCGGGCATTGCGACGGGATGCCTCACAGCAGAAGATCACGTCCTCGGTGTCGGGCGTGTTAGTGGAGTAGAGCGGCAGTCGCGTGCGGCAGCAGCAGCGGCGGCGGGCAGGACTCGGCGCAACGAGAAAAATGTGTTCATGAGTAGCATGAAACGGAAGGCCGAGACGATGCGATCGTGATTTCGGTATTATCTTGATGAACGGACCATGCTAGGGATGCTGGCGCGATGGCGAAGGTCGGGGTGAGGTTGAACGGGTCCGACTCGTCTAGTGGAGGAAGATGCCGATTGAGGTGCTGTGCTGCTTTTTCGTAGGAAATTTTGCCGAATTGTCTGACGACAAACGCAGGGGAGGACCGAGTCTTGGTTGACGGCGAAGAAAGTATACGGTACTGAGTCTCATTGTGAGTTCTTGCGCTTCCGTAAAGTATATGCGACTTTTGTGAGCGCCTTGACCACCTGTCTCTCAACCCCTGGAGCTGCTTGCAACCGGGACTGGCAACCCTGTGAAGTCGCGTCCGGCGCGTCGCCGAGAAGCTCTCTGACTCTCTGTTGGAAATACAACATCACAATACATGACGACGAACCCCCACTTGACTTCTCTGCTCCCGTGCCGTCGCCAATCAACTCTCCTCTCTGAAGTGCGCAACGCTCGTCGGTTGTTGAGGTGTCAGTACTAGCGATGCCATCATGTCTAACAACCGCGAGCATCGAATAGCCGGCGCTGTTGACAGCCTAATCGCCCACCTGATACCCAACGATCCTGACGAAGACGAAGCTGCTGCCCAGGAGAGACACGACAACTGCTTTGACCTGGTGAAAAGCATTCTCGACGGGTAAGATAAACCGCATATCAAGTCCCCTGTGTTGCGCTACTTGTTTCTCCTTTGCTGACCAGCATCACCGCGCAGCCCCGCGTCCCCCGCAGTTTCCTCGGACGTCAACCATGCCTCCGACCTGATCAAGCGCAAACTCATCCAGAGCAATCCTAGCCAAGCCCTGCGCTTCTCGAACCTGTACACCCGTCTTCTTTCACTGCCAGTCCTTGGGCAGAAATGGGCCATTCTATACCTCCTCTACCAACTTGCAGACTCTCCAGATCCCGACGAGCCCCTGCCCCTCCCCCCGCCAAAGCCTCATTCACAGGTATCGCGCGATCCCTTCAGGAAACAAGAAAGAGAACATTCGTCCAAAACCTCTAATTCACGAGACGAGGAACAGTTCAATGACGCCTTTGCGCCCGAAGGTCTGAAGCACTTCCCGCCGAAACACCAGAAGAAGAAGTCGGTCGACGAGAAGAAACTCGAAGAAAAGGAAGCAAAGGAAGCAAAGGAGGCGAAAGAAGCGGAGGAAGCCGAGGAGGCCGAGGCAAACAAGAGGCAGGTCGCCTTGAAATCGAAACTTTTAGCCAACAACTATACCGAGATTGATCCTTCGGAAACGGCACTACTGAGAGATCTACCGTTTACGCTTCAAGGATTATCATCTGCCACACTGCCACTCGCAAAACCAGACACCATCATCCTACCACCGACATTACCGTCACCGATAATCTCGCTGCTCCACACTCTTGCTGAGCCCTCTCTACTGTACCGGAGGCTAGACACCTTTGTCAAATCACCTGCCCAAGGCTTACTCCGACAAAGCCTTCGTGCCGCGATAGGCGGTGAGCTGCGGTCATACCTGAGCTTGGTTGCGACTCTTGAGGGACAGATCCGGAGAGCGTTGTCCTCTTTGGATGGATCTGCGCCTCGAGGTGGCATAGGTAATGCTGGAGTTACTCTGAAACGATGCGTTGTATGGACCCGTGAGGCGACCATGGGCCTGAGACTCATGAGCCTCATTGCTGAGGAGTCAGAAAGCAAGCGAGGCGGACAACTCATATCCCTCATTCACGGCTTTTCGTCATCACACGGCGATCCAATGGTTGCCGCGTTTGCAGAGCGGCTTCTAGTTCATGTAACGCGCCCATTCTACGACATTTTGCGCCGTTGGATCTACGACGGAGAGCTTCTGGATCCTTACTGCGAGTTCTTTGTCAAGGAACAACAACAGCCCGACGAGCCTACAACGGGTGGCAGCAGTGTTTGGGAAGACAAGTATGAAATCGACAAGGACATGGTGCCTAGTATCATTACACAAGATTTTGCTCAAAAAGTCTTCCTCATTGGCAAATCCCTCAACTTCATTAGGCATAGTTGCGGCGACTCGCAATGGGTCGAGGACTACTCCAAAGCAGCTTCGAAGGAGCTTCGGTATGGCGACACTGCCACGCTCGAGGCATGGATTGATGAGGCCTACAAAACCACGATGAAGCGTCTGATCGACTTAATGGCCAACAAGTTCCACTTGTTCGACCACCTACAGGCCCTGAAGAATTACATCCTTCTTGGACAAGGAGACTTCATTGCCTTGCTCATGGAGTCTCTGGCTAACAACCTCGACCGTCCCGCGGGAGCACAATATCGTCACACCCTCACAGCCCAGCTCGAACACGCCATACGCGGTTCGAACGCACAATACGACTCCCCCGAGGTCCTCCGCCGCCTCGACGCTCGCATGCTTCAGCTGTCCCACGGCGACATCGGATGGGACTGCTTCACGCTCGAGTACAAGGTCGACGCCCCTGTAGACGTTGTCGTCACCGACTGGGGTAATCGCCAGTACCTCAAGGTCTTCAACTTCCTCTGGCGCATAAAGCGCGTCGAGTTCGCCCTCGCCTCCACCTGGCGGAAGTGTATGACAGGGTCCCGTGGCGTGCTGCAGAACTCCGATCCAGTCGTCGTCCAGACGTGGAAATCCACCCGCGGCATCCTCGCAGAGATGATCCATTTCATTGGCCAACTCCAGTACTACATTCTCTTCGAAGTCATCGAGTCCTCCTGGAACGAGCTCCAGAAGCGCATCCACCGCGAAGGCTGCACCCTTGACGACCTCATCAAAGCACACACCCGCTACCTCAACGACATCACCCACAAAGGCCTTCTCGGCGCCCGCCGCAGCGTCCGTCATGCCGACTCCGCAACCGGCGAGGACGACCGCACATCCTACCTCGCCCAGCTCGGCGACCTTCTGCGTGCCATGCTCAGCTACCGAGATTCCGTCGACGGCCTCTACAGCTGGAGTGTCTCCGACTTTACTAGACGTCAGGAGGCCGACGTCATGCGCATCTCGACCCGTGGCGGCGGACCCCGCCATCAGAAGAAGGCCTCAACGCCGGGTCCGGAAGCTGAAGACGATAACCCCACTGTCGCCTCCGAGTTCCCGGTTCTCCAAGACCGCCTGCGCCAGCTCGGCGCCACCTTCCGTTCACGTCTGCAGATTCTCCTCGGCGACCTCGCCTACCAGCCCGACGTAGACATGCGCTTCCTCGGAGTCGCAATGAACTTCAACGACGTGTACCAGCCATCCAGGAGGAAGTCCAAGACCACGTCGACCGCCTCCGCCAATACTTCCAGGGCCTAGGATGAAACAGTTGAGCAGAAATCGTGGGACATGGGGAGCGAATCGGGTTGAGCACGGAGAACGTCATGATATCAGGCCATTTGAGCATGCTTTGGGAGGGGTTTGCATTCCACAACGCTGCTGCCACTGGGTATTTTGGCGTTACGTGCAGGGAGAGGAAAAACAATGACAGGAGCTTCTCCGCTTTAGAGAGAGCCTACGAATGACGACGAATTACCCATCATGCCATCTTACCTTTCACTCGTGATATCTTGCAGACCATCGAGTTTCTGTAGTACAGCCATAGTAGACATTGCTCAGGACAAATTCACGGTCGAGTTTCTGCACACTGATCACGCAAGTCACTACACTTCATAGAATGATTTCTTCTTTTTTTTTTAATGTAGAGTTCATAACTATCATGCCATTTCGTCATGGAATCATGAGCCAAAGAGATCGTGACCCCTTCGGTAAGACAAAGGGAATTGGCGCAGTCTGGCCAGGAGATGATCTATCTGATCTTTGGGTAGAACCGCATGATACGGTTACCATGCAGAGTATTCTCACAGAGAGAAGAAACAAGAGAAGAGAAAAATGAAAAACCCAACTACCATAATCCAGGGCTGACGCAAGTGGTCCTTTGCCCGTTTCCTCCTCCCGCTCGCCGATCGCCAGCCGATACTCTGACAGGATTACCCGTATATACATGCTGTAGTATGCGTACAATGCAGTATGGTCTCCCTTCCTCAGGGGGTCCCTGGTGTTCGTGACAAAACCTTTAACCGTCATCTCCGCATAATGCCTTTTTGCCAAGAGACGTTCCGAGTCTCTTGAGCTTCTAGGAAAATAAAATAAAAGAAACCCTTTTTTCTTCTGGTTCCCGATTGTGGTTCGCGATTGTTGTTGTCCTTCGTGAGGCCGAGCTTGTTGCGAGGCCGGTGCCATCTCAGGCACAATCTCGAAAAGATCCAGTTCTAGTCTATACACGGAAGTCTTGCATGGGCTGGAACCAAACAGAAGAAATGCCCAACAGCGTTCTGAGCGATGCTCCTAAGCCTTAGACCTTCAGTATACTCAATCAAAAAAAATGTTGTTGATGATGCCGTGGGGATATCGAGCGTTGCTGAAAGAATCCTGTATCGAGTCCAAGCGGTTCATGGTTGTGCCGCCAAACGTCCCGTCTGAATCAACGCCATACCCGCAGGCCTTACGGGAATTATCGTAAGACCGAACCGCAATATCGTTAGGACGTGAGTCAAACAACCCAGGATGGAGTACTCTTCGATGGCCGTCGAGCTTAGCGAGATACGTGCTCGCCTTCCGACGCCAACGTGATTCCAACCCGGTTTCGCCGCATCCACTCCAACGGCAGTCCAGCCAGAATCGAACAATCCAGACATTCCGCCAAAGCTCTACGCCCTCTGCTATATTTAGAGGCGTGAGCAAGTGTTGCCGCTGATGCAGCTTGTTGTGTGTAAGTAGACGCGCTCAGACGTCCATCATTTCGGTATCTTCGTCAAGGATGGCCTCATCAATGAGAGCTTCATCAATCAACGTGGGGAGTGCGGTTGACTCGCTAGGTCCCCACACGCCTTCAAAGACCGTTGCGGCCGATCTGCGACGTTCAGCAACCCAGGTCAACGCAGGAGTCGACAGGAGTTGTTGAATAGTGGGTCGCTCGCTAGGCTCGGGTCGAATCATCCACCGCACGATCTGGTCGAGAGAGCTGGGGTGGAAGGGATCGCTCATGAAATCAGGAGGAGACCTCAGCTCAGTGCGCTTACGTGTGATGAAGGGGCTGCTCTGATCGTCCATAACGACATTGACCCTGGTAGGGGCGGCTCCTGAGTGAAGGCTGATATCAGGGGCGCTTGTCTGACCCAGGAGAGAGTCATCAAGAGAATGCACAGTCGGAACTCCAGCTGCGTCCCGTTGAGCGTCAGTCGTGGTGGTGGCGCTGAAGGTCAAGCTAGGGACTTCAGAGAGGTCACCAGAACGGAGTGCGATCCAAGTCGGACCGTTATCCGGGAGGACGACGTTGGCAGCCATCTCAATGGTAATGAGACCGAGGGAGAAGATGTCTGCAGGCTTGTTGAAATCGCCGCGGAGAATCTCAGGACCGATGTACTCTCTGTCTCCCTCAGCGTCAACGCCCTTAGCTGCAGGCCATTCGGTGGCTAAGCCAAAGTCTCCAATCTTGAGGATACCCTCGAAGGTGATGAGGATGTTTGCCGGCTTCAGATCGAGATGGATGAAGCCAGCTTCGTGGATGCTTTGCAGACCCTGTTGGAAGTCAGCAAGTCTTACCAGAATCGACGGATTCCATTTTAACTTACCAAACCAATGTCATGGATGACCTTCCAGATACGGAAATCATCCAGTCTGCCCTTGCGGCCCACATTGCTCAGGAACTTATCCAGGGTACCCTCGTCGCAGTATTCTGTCTGAATGTACAAGTGCTGATTGGCTTCCCAGCTGTCAACATAGTGCACGACGTGGTCTGCGTGCGTCAAGGCCTGGAGCGCATGGACTTCTCTCAGCTTGGCCAAGCGGTCCTTGGGTCCCGTGAAGGGACGGCGAGCCTTCTTCACAGCGTAGATCCTATCAGGCTCAGGACTCTCTCGAGGGTTCTTCGTCGGGGTTCCACTAAAGACGGAGAGGAAGGATGCGCGAGAGTAACCGGACTTGACAACGCGATAAACGGAGGAGAACTCGCCCTTGCCAACCATCTCGACCTTATCAAAACGGGAGTAGAGAGAGTCGTCAACATCAGCACCACCACGTACGTTGACAGGGGTCATGAGCTGAGTTGTAGTGCTCTGGAAAGAATCCCGACCAGAGGGGGTAGACGGGGCGGCCACACTCCTTGACTCAGCTGGGTTAGAGATCGAGAGACAGCTGGCGTCTGGAATGACCATGTGAGTCGAGGGGGTTCGGGGTGAGCGCTGTTCGACTGGGCTAGCTGTATCGTGAGAAGTAATCTTAGCCAACAACTCTTTCTGAGGTACAAACGTCGAGGGACAAACCCGAGTCCGTAAAGGCGAGGGTGCACTGAAGCCCCGACCGGATCTCGAACGTCCAAATGACGGCAAGGAAAGACGCGAAGTTGGAGACAGAGTACAGTTCAGAGGAGCAGTGGGACTAAGCGGGGAGCTTTGCAACGGACCACTGACACTCTGGCCATTCAACTGTTCTTGTGAAATACACTCACCAGTAGACTCCCTGGAGATCATCGGCCGAACGGCGGACATCGGAAGTGATCTCTTTGCGCTAGGGCTCTCCATGCTCTGCTCACTCAGATTGCTCAGGCTCGGGGTGAGGCCCTGTTTGGTTGGTGTCGGAGGGGCATCGATGCCAGCCCCTAGGTCGGCGTTGAAGTTCGTGTCCAGGGAGAATTTCTTATCATCATCCAAACTCAAGACACTGCCCCGTCGAGAGTGGCGGGATCCGAGACGCTGGAAGATCCCGAGGCCTTTTCCGGGGTTGCCAAAAGAGCTGCGAGACGGAGCTCCAGGGGCGTTGAAAGGAGTGGATGGAACTCCACCAAATGAGTAGCGGTTGTTCTTCTTCATCACGCTGCCCGGAGGGGGCGGGAAGGTAGCGAAGCCATTGGTGGGCTTCTTGCACGGGGTGTCGGGCATAGTAAGCTTGTTGTCCAGCTCCTCGGGGTTGCGGTTCACCTTGGAGACGAGACCTGTAGACATGAAAGCCCCAGCCCAAGGCTTAGCTGCTTTGAATGGGGTGACGGTCTCATTCTCTTCCTGCATGAATGACGGCCGGGAACCGTAGGGCATCGACTTGGCAAAGTTGATCGGCGCGCGGGGCTTCTCGAAAACGTTGGGAGGAGGCATGCTGTTGTTCTGCTCCTCCAAGCTGTTGCCCGATGTCGAGGTAACCAGCGTCTTGGACAGCGGGTGAGGTTGATGAGAGTGGCGCTCAACCGGGTGAGCAGAGGGGTTGGGCAGAGGTGGGTTCGACGTGAAGGGGCTGTCACGAGGAGCCTGGGGAGGGAGGAATTGATCCATGGACAGGCGCGGCCGATTTTTAGCACTGGGTGTCGAAAAATCACCGCTCATTTGAGCCAGATGATTCGCACCAGATCGGCGTCCCCAAGAGCTTCTGTCATGCTGCCTCTGCTGAAGCGTCGACTTCCGCAGTGATCCAGTTCTACGCGGAGCCTGAGGGGGCGGAGTTGGTGAAGGAAGGGGCTCTCGGTGAGTAGGGCCATTTGATCCGAAAAGCTCATACTCGCGACCGGCTTCGTCATGGATGTCGAAGTTGGTCTTGCCTGGTGTGTTGCTGTTGCTGTTTACGCTATTGTCGAAAATGTTGAAATCGGATGTGCTTGGGCCAAAACTCGAGATTCCGTGCAAGCTGCGTCGCTTCGCGACAGGGCTGCCAAGAGAAGCCTGGTCGAGATTCATGATGGCGTCGCTGCGCTTCAAGGCGCCGGATCCTGGTATTGCCTGCGACTCGCCGTGACCTTCGATCGACCTCAGAATGTTTGTCTGCTGAGCGTGGCCGGTTCCGTCGAGATGGAAACTGTGACGCGATGACTTATGCAGATTCGATCGTGAGAGCGGGCTAACCTGGGCGTTGTTTTCCTGGCCGGGACTCTCAGAACTTGAAGCGGAAGACGAGCAAGAAGGCGTTGAATTTCCCGAATCCGTGGTAGCGTTGAGAGCGCGCTTGAGGGGCGATTTCGGCGAAGTGCGAAGTCGGGTTACTGGCCTCGAAGGGCTTCCGGTCACCTTGGAGGACTTTGCCGAGCGAAGAGATAGACGGACGCTTGGGCGGAATGGCGTGGCGAGGTTCGGAGGGGAGCTGAGGGGCGTTGTAGATGTCAACATTGAGGGGGGCAAGCCGGCGGGGGTGAAGCTGAGGGGTTGCTGCTCCAGGCCACTGATGCCACTGTTGCTGCCACTGCTACTAGGTGGTGTTGGTGTTGGTGTGTATCGTCGGCAGGGCGATTGCTGTTGAATGGGAGTATGGGATCCGCTGTGAGAGCTGTCGGTGCTCTCCAAAGAATTCGTGCGCGCCAGGCTGAACTTGGAGGGTGACCGGGAGAGGGAGCGTCTTAGGCCCCTCACAGAGGAAGCAAGCACATCCACATGGTGGACATGTGTTGGGCTGGGAACAGTGAGCGTTCCTCCACTACTGTTCGAGAACGACATATTGTTTGGGTGACGTTCTTTGTTGGTGATGATTCGTTCAGGGCTCTTTCTTTGGATCGCTGTCGAAAATACAAAGGGCTGAGGCACTTGATGTGTTGTTGGTAGTCTCAGCAAGCTATGAATCAATTCTTGAGGCAAAGCAATCTTTCGCTGGTGTTGTGTTTGTCGTTGGTATACTGTTTTCGCTAGCTTCCGGGTAGGTTGTAGGTCAGGGTAGGATGGATTGGATTGGGAATATGTCGTGTCGAGGGTATGGCGCGTGGTGTTTTGGCCTATACGATGACGAGATCCAGAGAGGGCTGATTGCTGACTGAGAGAGTGCAGCTTCCTGAGGCGCGCGAGGGTGGTTTGGTGTACCGTTGATGTTTTGGGGCTCTGTCCCAAAGTCTGTTGTTGATAGGATGAGACTGATGGGGTCCCAGGCTGGGACTGGTTACACGTGGACGAGGCGATGAGGCCTGGATAGGCGGAAAGAGCGCCCTCTTTCTTGGTGTGATGCTAGGTGGATGTGGTGTTGCAGAAAAGAAGCTGAAGAAAAAAAGGGAGGGAAGGCCCAGGCAAGAGAGGAGGGACGAGGACAGGAAGAAGGGACGGGACGGGAGCGCAAGTGCATCTACTGCATGGCGCTAAGGTCTGGGGGGATGTCAAGCAGGAACGTTCAGGCATGCGTCTTGTCTTTGCATCTCCATTCCCCTTATGTTGCAACTTCCAAGGTGATCGGCAGGCGACTTCTTTCAGGTCATTGCAAGAGAAGGAGTAGGGGTCCTTTCTCGCGTGTTGTGTTGGTGACTTGTGAGTTGACTGATGCTGGTGGCGAAGTGATCCTTTGGAGGGTATGTATCTCTTTGCCTTGGAGGGGAGGGGCCAGAAACTTGGAAGGCTGCAGATGCAGGGACAAAGCAACACAAAAAAAATACACTGGCTCGAAACAGAACAGGAGCAAAAAGTCGTGTATGAGAGAAGCTGGCGCAAAGAGGAGGAAGGATGTGTGGTGTGAGGATGAGTGTGTGTGTTGGGTAGGTAGGATGTATGTGAGTGGGTGGGTGGTTGGGTGTGGGAGCGGGAGGAGTTGCGAGTTGCGCGCGCGCCAGAAAGTGGGTGGACTTGGGGCCTTCAGCCTTGGATTGTGTGGGAAAGTTGGGATGGGATGGGATAGATGGGCAGCAAAAGGCAGAGAGACATGGGGGCTGTAGTCAGGATGGAGCTGTTAGAAGGCGAGGGAAGGCGCTAACTGGGCAGATTAAGGTGGTTTTGGAATGGAGACAGAAAGAGTGTCGATATGGGAGCGCTGTGCTGCTTCTTTTCGCGATGGCGCGCGTGGCGTGTTGTGTTTACACGACTTCCAAAAGAGGCAAAGTGTGGCCTTTTCACGTGACAAGGCGCGTCGATATCTGGTGGGGTATCGACCCGCTCCTGCTGAGAGCCTGAGGAAAGACCACTGGACCAGGCCTGCGCCAACCTGTGGCTGCTCTGGCCGGAAAGTAAAAAAGGCCATGTTGCAGCTGCAGGTACCGCATCAGGAAAAAAACAAACTTCATCACCGGGGTTCAGACATGCAGACGTCTCATATGAAGAATCCCGAGGCTCAAAAATGTCTCGGGCTGTGGTGTAGGGAGTCGACTTCCTTCTTGTTGCTCGTTTGTCCCTTATTATCAGACATTGCAGGTGATCAACAAAGGCCTCGCCCTGACATCACTAACAAAAACCTTCCTATCTTATCCGTACCAACTCGAACCCAACGGCCTGGCATCCAAACAGTCCAGGGTCGACCCCAGACACAACCCAGGGCGATGCCTTTTCAGACCTCTGCCAGCATCGCCCATTGGCTGAATCTGCCCTCTGCCTGCAGGGTCCCGCCCACGCGTCTGAAGTCTCATGCAGCCCGGCCGCACTTCACTTCGAGCAAAATACCTACACAGAATTCAAGACAGAGGAGACGAGAAACATCAGCTGGGCCCTTCCCTCCTGTTCTGTGCGTCGCGACTTGCCGCAGTGTCCGCACCAAATCGGCCAGCGGCCAACCAAGACCAGACGACAGGCGAGGCTTGCTTCACACCAGGGCTTTTCCCAACACATTGACCTTGAAGGCAGAAAGCCCGGCCAAAGGCACCTGTGCTCCTCGCCCTCCTTCTCATCTTCGCTGGCGGCTCCCCCACCGTCTGGATCCCGTGTGCCTTGATCGATCACTGGCACTCTGCAGTAGCTTCTGCAGTGTCAACTGCCCCCCTGGTCTCAAAGCCACGACTCGATGCCACTTGTCCGCTTGACACTTCGGACGCAGCGAGACGTTCCCACCTAATTCTCAGTCCTCTGACTCTTACCTTCGACGTGCCCCAAAATGCACCTCAGCATCATCTTGTGGAGAAAGATGACCACAATTACGACTGTCGGGCAGCGGCAAAAGGTGGGCTCATCATCAAAATAGCAAGACGGATGATCCATGGACGGATGGAGCCAGGCCACTAAACAAACGCGAAAAGCCACAACCGACCAAAACAAAACAAAGGCTGTTTTTGTTTTGTTACCAAAGTCAACAATACCTACCGCCTCCCGCCTTCACCACCGAACCAACAGGTACCCCCTTTTTTTTAAGCACCGGAGCTGAGGTCACTTCCACCATCACCACTGTCATCACCATCCACCGCCAACAACCACCAACCTTGCCTCACCACCTCCAGTGTCATACCTCTCAGATGCCCGGACCCTGCCATTACGCACTCCTGCACAAACGGCCTCTCAGCAGCACCAGGCTCCCAATTGAAGGAATGACAGGGTCCGCGATTGATTGTGCCTAATATTACGTCTTCGTGCCTGCGACCGTTGCGTTATCTCGCTTCTGGTCAATTCGGGGGAAAGCTACCTGTTGTGTTGAAGCTCTTGACGTCCAAGTGACACCTTGGCTTCCAGAAAGCCGCCAGCATAGACGGTCTCCCGTTCTCGGGGACCAGCGCATTGGTGTTTCTCCTCCAGTTCCCACCGTCTCGCTGTCTTACCACTTACCATTGCTACTTACCTCATCCACTGATACTCGCCGCGCTACTCTGGCACATTCACCTGTTGCTCCTCTTCGTGTTTGGCTGCGTCAAGAATACAATTATTTGCGACAAGACCGCGCTCCCGTCGCCGCCCACAACAGCGGGGGCGCGGGCGAGGAGCTCGGATCGCCGTTCGAGCCTCCTCGCCCCCTCGCCCCAAAAGCTCGGACACTCTTTGACCTCTGTCCCATGTAAGTCGTCGCCCTCCTCTGGTCGTCGATAACACAAGTAGAGTGAGAGACACGGGAACGACTCGTCGCATCACAAGTCGGCCAAAGACAAGGGACGGACGGGAAGTGGCCGCAAGGCGACGCAATGCTAGGCAAGGTAAAGTGTCATCAAGGCAACACTAATACGCAGTATTGAATCCAAGCCACCCAGAAAGAAAGAAAAAACTAAAGATGGGATGAGCTTGAGTGGGGACCCCTTTTCCCATCAAATTTCTGCTACGATGCATGGTTTTCCTATCACGAGCACGTGTGAGCAAATCCCACCACCTCAGAATACGATGTTGTCCGATTTCGCTGAACGTTGACCCCGGATTCGCCACCTGCTATTCTGCAAAATGCCGCGGACGGGACGAGCCTGTACCTTGCGTTCAAAAAAGGTACCTCCTCAAATCACCTCCAGTTCTCATCTTGAGCAAATCTGCGGTTACTGGACCCCGAAACCCGGATGAGGCCCAGAAAAACCTGGCCTATCCTCTCCGATGAACCTACCTGCCTATCTAATCAGAAACCAACAACTAATTTCCCCTGAGACCCCCTTTCCCATATTACACGGGATCTCCTCTTATTAATAAAGCCGATCCGCGGGGAGCCAGGGGGGGGGGCTTTTGTTTATTTGATTGTTGACTTTCCTCTTCACTCAACAACAAACAAATCAACAACCGGCCCTCCTCCCATCGCCTATCGATACCAGTGGATTCTAATCACCACCAGATCTCCCTTTTTCCCCTCCCCCTCCCCCTCCAGCTCATGGTCCTCCCTGGCCCTGAGCTCCGCTCCGATGCACTGGGAACAAATCCCCCCCTCCCCCTCAGTGTCAGGCACAGCACAGACTCCCGAGTCGCCGAAACAGGGGCAGATGATGAAAGAGGAAGAAGAAGAAGAAGCAACCGAATACAATGTCTCGACCTGCATCCGTCTCAGACAACTGTTTAAACCAAAGAAGCACCGTGTGAATCATCGGAGCAAAGAGGAAAGAAAGAAAAGTAGCTCATCCCTAAATAGGGAGAGTGAGAGGGAGAAAAAAGAATTTGGGCTGATGTTGGCGCCTTGGGACCCAAGAAACTTGGAAACCCAGCCGTCGCAAGCCCGAAGTTCCTTCCGGCCCGAACACACCTTTTCTTCTTCCCAACGATTATTCCATGTCTATCTCATCTGCGAGGCAGATGATTCCCGCAACCCCAATCCCGTCCGCCCGCCCGCCGCCCTCCGGCCCCGTTCCGTCCGTTGCGACTGTGTTTAACTGGGTAAGGCTCCCGTAATAGTCCCTCTTCTTACTACAGTAATGAATCTTGCATGCCGCCAGCTTTGTGTGCAAAACTTGATCCGAAAATACGACTCGGCCTGAGACCCGTGCCGTCATGGCCGCGATAGCGCGCAGGCACATACACAGATAGAGCAGCAGAACAACCCGACGAGTGTGGACGTATACCCTGTCCCAGCAGCCAGCGTCGTCCGAGCAGGTGGCCGGTAGATCTACATCTTCGAGTCGAAGCTACGTGATCCTGACATTCTCCGCACACACTCAAAGAAACGTTTCTCTCGATGGACCGACGGAAACGTTGGTACAACAGCACATGGTTCGATCCACGCTGACGTCCACCCACCCGGGGCCAGGTGGAACGCTTCTGAAATCTGAAAGACTACGACGTCATCGAGTAGACGTTTCTCTGTTATATTTCATTTCTGTCCCTTCATCTCAGTTTAGTCTGGTGTGGACGTCGCGGGAAAGCTGGGATCTAAGGTGTAGTCAAGCGGGCGAACCCTTAGTTCGGGTTTCAACTGACGTCGGCCTCCCGCAAGCCAGCCGAAGCCGTTTCCATGATGCCTCAAAGAAAAACAAACGCCACGATCTACTCCAAAAGCTAACACTGGCTCCGTCGATCGCCTCGGTTGTCATCACCACAACAAAAAATAAAAGCTTTATAAGATGGGCGCCGATTGCTCCCTGTCTCCAAGAAGGGCAACCACTGTGCCCAACCGAAGAGACATATTCTGCTGGGTATCAATTATACAGAAAAAAACACAACAACCAATGCAGAGCCAATTGCAATATCCATATGCCACCTTCGTCCGCCCTGCCCATCGCCAAACCGTTGAGTAGCTCATGAGAGATTCTTGCGAATCCACTCTGCCCAGGAACAGAGATCCTCCATCACTTCCAGAAGCTTGCCCAGGTCTTGAGGTGTAAGTTGCTTATGCTTGCCCTTATCTGCTGCGGCCACATCCTCGCCAACATTGGGCACAATGTTTTGTGACACAATGTGAACCACTCCGTTCGGTTGGATCTGCAAGTCCACATTGGCCGTGGCATTACGGAAGGGAAAGACGATGTGTAAGCTGGCGGAAGGATGAACTGTAAGAACCACATCGAGGGTCAGCTCCAGTTCATTATTCTCCAACTTGTTAGACATGAACATGTCGTATTCAGCCTTCGTTGTCGTCGTTGTCTCAACTATGTCGATCGACTCGTCCTTCTCCGGCATAGGGTCGCCGGATATGTCAGACCCGAAACTTCTCTCCAGGAGCGTCGAGATAAGAGCGTACTGGCGAAGTATTGGGAGCATTGCCACGATTTGGCGAGGGTGAGAGAAAGAGAGCTCGCTGACCGTTTGTCCGTAGACTGGTTTGTAGATAAGCAGGGTGTTCTTATGGTTCCGCGATACTGTAGTCCCGTCGCTCGGAATCTGGAATGCTCTCTTGCAAGAAATGACCCGAAGCTCGCTAGCATCATGAATGCTTCCATCAGGTATTGGGAAAGAGATGCTGTCAAACGTGTAGCTGGGCAGCATCATAGGCTGCGCCGCGGCGCCGGTGAGGCCATGAAGTGTATTCCAAACGGATTGTGGTACAATGACCGACGGAGTGAGCATTGCGACAAACTTGACGTTCGGGAGCTTGCGTGTTGTACCATCCGGATGTACCACATCTACACCCTTGTCTTTAGTGTCGTCAGTTTGCGGAAGATTTGTGGCTTCAGGCTCCTGCCAGTCGATGCCCGAAGCTCCAGCAAGTATATCGTCGGGTCCAGGCTCGGCCACAACCTTCTGGGAAATCCAGCTCTCCGAGACCCGGACCGGCTGGAACATTTCACCGTCTAGGGCTTTGCAGCCCAAGAGTAGAGACCAGACTTTCTCGTTCTTCTCGCAGAATCGCACCGTTTCTGACGTCTTGGGCACCACATGGCGTCTCTCCGTCCAGTACTCGATGCTGAGACCCACCATATCCCTGGCGTGCATCCTCGGACGACCGCTCTTCGTGCACATGATTGTAGTCTCGAGAAATCGGTCTGGTTTTCCACCCATTGCCGCGTCGTCGCGCAGCTTTGATAATTCCCACTTGTGTAGTCTCTCGAGGCTCTCGAAGATGCCGGCCAGAGCCTCCTGGCAGTCGAGTCCAGGAATGACGCTGAGCTTATCAAGGTTTGCCAGACGCTCCAAGTTGGCGCAGAACTTATCCAGGGTCTTGGTGAGAGGGCTCTGGTCTGGACGGAGCTGCAGATCCTTCAGGAGGACCTTGGCGGCCTGGTCCTTATGTCTCGTCACGATGGGAGCTGACTCCGGGAAACTCAATGAGACGTTCTCCACGATGTTGTTGTTCAGGACAATATCAACCGTCAAAGCTTGGCCAGCGATGACCAGCATCTTCGTCTTCCTGCCGTCGGGCGACCGGTGCTCATCCCAAATGCTGGTAAGACCTGTTCGCAGCGTCAGTCGCTCGAGACCAGCTTCGCTGACACGTCCTTTCGCTTTCTGAAAACAGTATCGTCAGTATCTTTTTCCTTTGTCGCGAAAAGACTCCAGCGCTTTGGACTCACTCCGAGTAAGTCAATGACTGCGTCAAGTCTCTTAACCTTGTCATCCTCGCTGCCGAGACCTCCCAAGCCGCCGAAGCCCCCGACCCCGACATGATCGAGTCCTATGTCCAAGCCACCGCTTATTCCGAGCGCTCCCATTGCTGCCGCGGCAGAGGGACTATCAAAGTTCAAGGCACCATTGCCGGGGTGTCCCATGAGGGTCGTCGATGTCGCGGGTGATTTCTTAAATTGTTGTGGCGACGATCGAGGACCTCGAGGGGAGAAGGCGGCATGGGCTTGGGATGCGGAGAAAGGAGTCGAAACAGGCGGCGTCGCTGCGGCGAGCTGTGAAGGTGTCCTGCCTTGCTGCGAGGCCGCATGCTTCATCTGTGTTGGGGTCGCCATTTTCGAGGCTGAAGGACGAGTTCGGGGCGCGATCGGATGCTACTTTTGCAGTTAAAAGCCACCTCACTGTGGGGTTATGCCAATGTTTGTGTAGTCATGAATTTCGCACCCAAAATGTACGCCAGAAGTAGAAGCAAGGCTGATGAGGGCGGTTGTGAGGAAGTGATATGTTGGAGCAACAAGTGCAGAATGCCGGAGCTTGAACTGGAGGAGTCGAGTCGCAATGGGTCGACCGTGTCCCACCTTCCAGGTACGGGCCCTGAGCGACATTGATATCCAGCTTCCATTCACGGCAGCGACGAGCTTGGGGCCGAGGTTTACCCGAAGCATAGTATCCCGAGATCTACTTTTTTTCCCCATCCTGCCTCGGAGGTCTTTCCCGGTGCTTCGGAACAACCTTGACTTAATTTGGGCAAGCATGAGCCGATGTTGTGATTTGATTGTGCAGTTTTATTCGACACGAGTTGTCTCGCAAGACAAGGGACATAAAAAGCCCCAGCAGTAGATTGATCAAATTAAAACGAGTACCATGAGAGAAGGACAGCTGTGGCCGTGAGATCGTCACCAGCTCAAGCTTGAAAAATTCAAGAACCACCCTGACACGTGCATCTGAGGATATTTTTCATCTAAAAGCCGGTTGATTTTCACATTAGGCAAGTCTGACTCATAAATTTGAGTTTTGAAAACGTATTTCGAAGCAGCAATAGCTTTTTATTTCCAATTCATCAAGTCGTTACCCTAAAAGAGACACCGTCCAACAAACGTCTCACACTTTTTTGTGAAAGAATAAGATTCGTCATAAAGTCATCATCCTCCCTCCTCTGGCACGTACAAGTGCCAGACTCCCCTCTGTATCCGGATAGAAAAGGAAAATGAAACGTTGGTAATGTGAGTGGTCGGTCCTGTGAGGTGTTTTCCAATGCTGCCCAGCCCGAGATCGTAACAGGCAAAGGTGAGCCGTCCCCAATGATCCCTTCTCTTACGTGTATTCCGCTAGCGGATCGAAAAAATGAAGAACGGTCGAGTCTTTAGGATTAGGTTCCCCCCATGCAAAGCGTCATTCATGGGCATTTACAGGCATGATTGGGCCGTTTAAAAACAGGGAATGAGAAATCATGAGCTCGTCATCGTCGTCTCTTAAAACGTTGATGCCGATACGTCGTCTCGCGAATACAAGAACAAATAGGAAAGTGGTGTGCAAGGAGTGTCAGGAAGCCTCCTTATGATGCTTCTAGATCATCAAATCAGATATTCGTGACTGATCATGCCTCGTACCCCGGTTCAGCCCCAACGCCTTCAATGAAGTGACGGAACGCAGAGGTTTCAAATTCGACTCGATGAAGACGACCTCTACCTTTGTCTCGGCTGTTGGGCCATCACGGGGGGGGCTCGGGGCATGTTGTAACCCATGGCAGGGACCGAGGAATCCATCAGGGTCTTCCTGCGCTTGAGGTCCATGCCGCCGTCGCTCGATGGCCGCTGAAGGTCATCATCCTCATCGCGCCCGCGTTTCATGCCAGCACCATTCATCTGTGAGTAACCATTGGACATGGAACCCATGTCCGCCTGGGGTTGATAGACGTCGTTGCTGCCGGCTCCAGCTGTGCTGCGGTCGTTACTCATTACATTATACAAATTGCTCGAGGTTTGGTGAGGGACACGCGGGGGAGTGTTGTAGCCCGTTTGTTGGGAGTAATAAGGCTGGGGAGCAGCCGCTGTGCGGGGAGTAGCACGGCCAGAAGCGGGTGGGTGGCTTGGGGAGCCGGTCATCTCGGGAGATAGATGTTGGTGGTCAGCGGGCAGACCTCCAACGGCAGGAGCAGAATAGTTGTAAGAAGCGCGGCTAGCATCGTAAGCGCCGCTGTCGTGGGTGTACTCAGCATCGTGCTCATGCTCAGCTTCATCATCACCAGCAGGTTGAGAAACACCCTGCCCGGCTTGGTCGGCATGCATTATACCGTTGGCGGGCTTCTGGTCCTGAGGTGCGCCAGACGTCGCGGGCCTTGCCGAGGGAGGTCCCATGTCGTTCTTCGCATAAGGATCACTCTGGCCATAGACTGAACGATCTTGAGAGGCGGGGTTGGCGGTTTGGTACGGGGATTGCTGCGCCGACGGGTTGTACATGGACCTCGAGTTGTCGTATTGTTGGGTGTTAGACTGGTACGATTGCATATTCTGAATGGTCGTTCCTGGCGGCGTTGAAGCTGGCGTGGCGGGCATGGAACGAGCAGCATTGCTCAGGCCGGTGTCGATGGACATAGGGTTGTTGCTTTGAGCAGCCATTTGCTGACCCTGAGCCCATTGAAACCCGTTATCAGAAGCGTTCATGCCACCACCCATCACGCTGGAAGCGCTGGTCGGGGGAGTGGGGAACGTGTGGGCTCGGTCCAGAGAGGGACGCCCCATCTGAGCATGAGAAGGAAGCGGCTGTTGAGGTCCCGGTAGGCTCATGTGGTGGTGATGTTGTTGGATGGATGGGAGGCCGGGGCCGCCACTCTGGGGAGCACCGCGCATCTGGCTCTGCTGCTCTTGCTTGCGACGCTCGGCAGCGGCCATAACTTGATTTGTGCGGGTCTGGTTCGTGGGGTGGTACAACAAAGCACCGATGTTGTGCACGAAGAGCGGGTACAGCAGCTCGGTAATCTTCTCCTTGTTGGCGAAGTCCAACGCTCTCTCGAACGGAATCCTATCCAATGTGAGCTCGAGTATGGACCATGAGTCTCTCCCACTTACCAGACACCCTTCAAGTGCATAGGGCCAATCTTGACGACGTGTCTCACCTTCTCACTTTTGAGAATGCCATCGCGTCTACCACGCGTCATTCCCGCAACGTTGAGAAGCTTGGTGCCGTTGATCATGTGATTGTCTGTAATGAAATCAGCGACGGGAATTCGGCCCACTGCGTGGATAATCACGTACCTTCTCGACGCGCGACGCAGATTCCTCGAGCCTCGACCTGGAAGCACAAGCTGCCCTCATCTTCCCAAAGAGTGGCAGTTACCCTGGGTTTCATTCCGGGCGGGGCGACTTGCCCAGTGGTATCGAAGCCTTGAAAACCCTGAGTAGCAACGCCGGGTAGAGGAAGAACATTCGCGCCTCCCATCTGCTGTCCATGGGGAGCACTCTGGGGCGAGGTCAGTCCATTAGCATATCCGTAAGGCGGCTGGCCATATTGAGGAGGCTGGCTGTACTGAGGCAGACCGTGGGTTGGTTGTAACGGTGGGGGCTGCGAGTGGTAAGACATGGCGCCGGAGGTGACAGTCTGAGGCTGCTGTGCCGGACCGGCAGACATGTGTTGCGAGTAGTACATGTCTGCGGCGGGTTGATTCATGGCGGGGTAGTTGTCGTAGACACCAATCGGCTGGTTGGAAGAACCAGGAATTGCCGCGGTGATGTGAAGCGTAGGAGAGGGAGTCTTGGGACCGTTGGATGATGCAGCGGACGTGAAAGACGACTGCGATGCGTGAGAGCTCGAGGCAGAGCCAATAGAGCTGACCCGGGGTGACGAAGTACCTGACGAATACGCCTGGTGCGGAATTGGCAATTGCAGAGACGACACCCTCTCGTTGCTTGTGTACAGCGACCTTTGAGCTGCGTGAGCGTTGTAATACGACACGTCGGTCGGTCCCCGGGTTTGCACTTGAGAAATCGACGGTAGATCCAGCTTCACGGTGTTGCCCCGAAGGTTTCTAGCAAATACTAGACGGTCAGTGGAGTCCGAGTCGCCAAACGAGCCTCCGGACTAAACAGCTGCCCAAGTTCAAAGCGGAAGCGACGCAGTTCTCTTTCCAGGCGATGGAACCAGCTGCGACGTTATTCAAACGGATTGATTTGCCCGGCCAGCGCAGACGGGAACGCAAGTGGAAACAGTTGGCTGAATCTGCGGCGCCAAAAAAAAATCTGCCAGGTGATTCGAGCGGTGAGGGTGCTACCTAGAGAATTGGAGCGGAGGCCGTAGTACGAGAAGCTTTTGGACGGAAAACAGGCAGGACGGTCGTAGTCGTCGTAGGCAGTCGTGACAAAAAAATCAGAAGCTTCTATGTTGGTGGCATCTGATGGTGATCGTTGCAGCTTGTAATGCTGTCTATTGGCGCAAGGCGTCAGCCGCAAACTGGACAGGCTAACTGTGAACGCCGTTTGTCGGCGGGTTGGAGCAAGAATCTTCTGAAGACCAAGTCGATCTCGTGAAATTCTTTACTTGCTTGGCGGGTTGCACGAAGACGCCGAGGACGGTGACGGTAGGAAGCGAGAGAATGCCCTTTGCTTGTGAAATCGGGGGCTGAGTAACAGGCGGTGGAGGCCGTTTGTTTGGAGGTCTAATCAGGCAGGTACCGGACACAGCACACGCACAAACACTTTGGGGGACCAAAGTCGAGACAGAATCGTCGTCGTCGTTGTCGTCGTTCTGTTTGTTTTGTTCTTGCTTCTCTCTTCGTCGAGCTCACCCAACTCTTCTAATGCAGGTACATTAGCTTGAGTTGGCGTGTAAGATGGGGTAGAGGGTGCTGAGGGAAATGCAGGAGAAGGATGCAAAGCAAATGGCGCTTATTGGGAAGAGCGAAGAGGCGGAAGAAGAGGCATTGGAATGCAGGAAGAAAGACTGGTTTGACTTACCGTCCTCGCCTCTTGGGCTATCCTAAGGAAATATTGGAGGTGGTTGGTGGAGTCGTGAGAGGTAGAAGGAAAAGAAAGAAGCCGGGCGTGGGAAGGTTTTGTTTTTGGTGGTGAGAAAAGAAGAGAGGCAGGTCGAAGTCCAAGTATCCAGACCATCCATACGCACACCCCCGGTCGGTGCAGCTACTGAAGTAAGGTCAGGGTAGCAAGGTATAAGGGCTGCAAGTTGAAGGTACTTGACTGGGGTACCGCGGTCTCCGCAGAGCGATGCGGGTTGCGGTGCTGCGGTACGGGGATGCCACAGCTCCAGAGCAAGACAGAGAGACCGTGGGCGGGTTGAGGACGAGCGAAGGTAGGTGCCTAGGTAGGTAGGTAGGTAGGTAGGTAGCGGGGGCCAGAGGCAAGGGCAGCGCCAGTGCCTTACGATGCGGTACCTCACGCCGGGATGAGAGGGGGGGAGAAGAAGCAAAGTGCCAAAGAGAACAAGAGAGCAGAGCTGGTAACAAGTGTGTGGTACGGTCTACGCAACGCAAAAAGGACGAGAAGCGAGAGGTATCTGGGAGCGGAGCGGTGCGGTGCGCGGGTGCAGTGCGGTACATCGGTCGACAAGGTTGGTTTAGATTGAAAATGGCACAGGTGAGGCCCTGACCGGGGGAAGCGCAGAGAGTGGTGGGTTTGGCTGCTCTTTGCTGATGGTTAAGTGGACTGTCCGTCGACCGGCATGGGATGGGCCATTATGTCTGGAGGGGCGAGGAGTGACGGCCATGTTCAAGGTACCTGCTATCAGGGGGGGGGGGGGGGGGCATCCTGCCATGTTGGATGGGATGGGGGGAGGAGGAGGAGGAGGAGCCTCGACTGGGGAGAGAGACAGGGCACACTGGAAGAGAGAAGGGGGCGTGTGAGATGTGAAGATGCAAAGGCGGCGGATGAAAGGTACGTATTCCCCAAGAAGATGTGAAGTATTCCGATACATCGTCGCAGAGCACGAAGGTACTTGCGCCTCAGAGACCGCTCTCTCACACACACACTCTCTCTCTCACTCTCCCCAATCCGCTGTCACCTGTTATGTACACCCAACTCGGTGCACCCACCTTACAGGCTCACACACGACGAGAAAACCACACACAGAACCACACGCACTTGATGCGTTGCGCTGCGCTTCTTGGGAGGATTCAATTCGAACTTGGGGTACGGAGAACGCGCGCGCCTATGGTTGGTCGGACGGTCGTGTTCGTGCTCTCCGCTTGCCCTCTGTTTCTCATCTCTCTGCGCCGAGGTAGCTGTCTAGTTCCATGGTTATCACATAATTCACCTTTTCATCTTGAGCATTGTGGTGTTGATCAACCTGGCCAGGAGGGTTCCCGGTTATTTGCGCTGTTTAGCTCGCTACCATCTGGCCAGATACCGTAAGGTATTTTTGGTTTCCATTGGGTTTTACTCAAGTGGGACACGGCTTGGGATGTACATCGAGAACTCGACAACACCTTTGCCTTTCGACTGATCCTCAGCTGTGAGATGGCCATGGTGGAAGCCTCTCTGGAAAAAGTGGAGATTTTGACTCGTAATGTTCGCGGGGGCTGTTTCTTCTTTTCTTTCCCCTCCCGTATTGTCGTCTTGTGTCCCGCTAGCAAGCTTTCAGGTACCTCAATTGTTCGGTCCAAGTATCTTGCTCTAAAGCACCTTGTGCCGTGCCTTGCTTTAGTTAGCAACGCTTCTTGTTTCCCATGTTGTTAGACTTGTTACTCTCAGAATTCCCCGAAAAGTCGGGTACCTCAGCTCATCCGCCGCGATTGCATCGGTAAGCGATATTACCGTCGGCTTCGCTTCCCTCTGCCTCTCTGTCTGGTTTGATTTCGTCTCTTCTTCGGTCTTGACCATCGGGTCGAGCTGGGGCGTAGTGTCGAGTAAATCCTCAGCTAGCTACCTGAGCCCTCGAAGGGTGGTACGGGCAAGCTAAGCTAACCGTCGCCGTTCGGTGGGTGGATAGAGGTCTTGAAGGGCCCTTGGGGCCAGAGAGGGGGTGGTAATAACCCGGCATGCCTAGAAAGCCTCTTGCTGACTGGACATGGGCTCCGTTGTCGTCCCTTTCTAGCCTTTCTCGCTCGAGGGGCGTGGTTGGAGCAGCGTGGTATCAGCAAGAGGGGTCCGTTGGCTTCAACCAGGGGGCCATGGCCTGAGGTCGAACCCCTGTCAGTTGCGGTCGGTCTGTCGGCCTTTCAGAGGATACATTGGCAAGGACGCTTCGAACCCAGACGGAAGAAGGTGAAAGAGCTCTGTTGTGGGATGAATGGGCGGATGAAGATTAGAAGATTCAGTGCTGCCAAAAGAGCGATATTAATTTGACCGTCTCTAGAACACTCCCGCGATGTTTCCCTGTGTCTTCACGAGAATATGTGCCGATGATCTGTGAAGGTGTCTTCCTCACCCGACCGCAACTGCGACTGGACCGGGACATGGACGTGGTTGTGGAAAGGACTGGACCAACTCAAGGGCCAACACACCCGACCTCGACCGACCCATCTTCCCACGCTACGGATCAATGATACTCTTCTCTGTACAGCGTACCAGAGACCACGACCCGACCGTAACCCTGGCGAGCAGCGAGCGGGGGCCACCGGATGGACAGTGAGGTGAAGTGGGCGGCTTACCCGCACACTTCTACCACTGGACCCCCGTAGGGACAAGGGCCAAGAACATTTGGACGCCTTCAGAGTGTAGACGCCGATGCACGAAAGAGAAGTTGCTGCGGATCCGAACTTGAGCCCTTTGCTCTATGCCGCCAGGACATTCATCGCTGTTATGTGGTAGGACGTCATGGCGTCAATGCTTCGTTCTTTCTGTCTAGTTGGTACATCGCCCGCCTATCAGAAACGCTCAGAGAAGTGTACGTAAACCCTGGGTTGGAAGATTTTTGAACCGAAATCTCAACCACCTTCGGGCCATGTCTACTTCTGCGACCTCAACTCTGCTCGAGTTGACTGACTGTCTCGACTGTACTTAGAATTAGGTCACTGTTTCACTGCCACACGCTGAGGCTGGCTGTCTCCGTGTCGGTTCAGTCGACTCTGTGTCTCGAGCAATGCCATGACCAAAATTAGTCGCCCCGTTGTCGGATTGTTTGTTTTCTTCGCCCAGTTACCCGCGCACAAGCGAATTCTCTTGCCAGACCAATTTGAGTCTCGAGTTGTGTTTTCTGTATTCGCAGTGCCATCTCCTCATCAACCAGCCGACAAGTTACTCGGACTGAGCTACTCGGACTGAGCCAAACCACATTGTAGTCGCGGTCGAGGCGCTGGGAGTGTCTCAGCGGTGCAGGAAGCGACAGCCCAGCGGCAGCAGCGGTTGACGCCAGAAGGCAAGCAAGTTCATGTACAACCGCCCGCCCTTGATCTCACTGACACTGTCCATCCCGGCCGTGCTCCTCAGTCTGGGCCTCGGACTTGGCACAGCTTCCGTCTAGGTATTTCGTATTATTGTTATCATTATCGGCTTTGTTGTGGTTCAACCTCAAGCTTGTAGTGCGATTGATGGTGAATCTGGCAGTGACACACGGTATTTTGAAATTCGCGCCCCTGTGGCTCGTGTGTCTCGTCACAGGTTTGTCGTTTCCGCAGTGCCTCATGTCATCCGGTCGACGGATGCATGGTTCGGGCAGCTGGGAAAAGCTAAAAGCACCTGGCCTCAAGTATTTCGTCCTCGCCTCTGGTCTACTACTTAATGACTAGCTTTCAACAGCGCCCTGCAGGCTGGGACGTCTGCGTTGAAGATGTTTCTTCCGGGGTACGCGGCCGGTAGACAAACAACAACACGAAGAACAATGTTGGTGCCAATTGATGATGTTCTCGACGCTTCTTTTCTGATTCCAGGGACGCCGCCATCAATTATACATACTATTAGCACAACTAGCCAAAAGGCTCGTTCGTTGACGATTGCCGAGCCTAGAAAACAAGTCCGGGCCACCTCAACCGGCGGAGCGGCCAAAGCCTTCCATGCCAATAAGATAGGCAACCTTGGCTAACCATCTTAGCTAGGTGATGGATCTCTGATCTTAGTGCGCTGGCTGGGGTTCCCGACATTGACGCCGGAGCACAGACATGCTGCACTGTGCGGCAGAGGGCCATGCGCATGTCAAATGGTAGATCTTGTAACGCTACCTTGGCTGACCCTGTCCTGCTTCTGTTCGCTGTTGAATGGACGGACCATGGCCAGCCAGCTCGGTCCTTGGTCAAGTTGGACGGGTCCCTGAGGTAAGGCATGGCACACAGTGGTTGCGGTTGAATAGCGATTGGCGGTTAAAACGTCGGGGTTTCGAGAGCAAGACAGCGGGTTCAACGCCTGTAGCTCATGCAGGCAGTATCCGATGCCGTCTTTAGCTTGTTCCAGTATGCAGTACCGGATAAGTCGAATTGCTCGCGGTCAACTGAGGAATCCGTACCCGATGCCTGCATACGCATGACGAGCGCTGAGGATCCATGCTCATGGAGCGACGGCGCTGAATGTAGGTACCTAGTAGTCCGCAGGATGTATTTCGCCGTTCAGAGAAGCCAGACCGGGGGCCGGCCAGCAAGAGCACTTCACATGAGAAGGGAGGCGATGGCGCCAGGCGATGAAACGACCAGGAAGAGAAAAAGAAACCCGTGTGATTAAGCAGCTGGCTCGGGCGATGGGTCCCTTTTGCGCTCTTGCTTCGCCGTGCCGACATAGGTGATATTTACCTAAGTAAGTAGGTAGCTAAGGTGCCGTACCTTGGGTACCTACCTATCTATCTGTACAAGAATGAACATCGGGATGCAGCGAGTCTGGGGGAGCTTGCATATGGAAGAGGCTTACCTGAGGCGCGGCAGGGTATGTAAGATAGTAAAGCAAGGAAGGCCATGGGAGCATGACAAGACCCATCACGGCGTTTATCTGGGAGGTGCAAGCCACAGAAGCAGCATCATCCTCGATGACAGTCGGCCGTGATACCCATGGCAGAAAGAGATCTGCTACCTAAGGTTGTTCTGGGGCCAGTTCTGGGGCCAGATGGTTCCGGCCAGATCACGAACGGAAACCTGAGCGAGATTGTCGGGTCCAGTAGGTACGTGTAAGATGTCCGGCAGAAACCTCAGGCAGTAAAGACATCCATGGAGAATTGAAGACGGAAGGTACTATGAAGTAGGTACCTACCTTTCACAGAGGCAGAGGCGTTCCATTGATCATGGCAAGTGTGATGGGACATGGTTGCGCTCATTTCAGGTTGGTCATTGCTGAGAAAGGGCTCCTTGCCTCCTTGCCTCCTTCCTTCTAACCTCCACTAGATCCAGGGTATCGCCAAGGCAAGGCAAGAGGTAAGGGTCAGGCAACTGCCAGCCACCGCCTATTGATTCGATCTGCCCAGTCTGAGGTGGTCGACCGTCGTCGCCCACCGCCCACCCGCCTACCTACCTTTGAAGGGATTCTTTCCACGACCCCATTCGGATTGGGATTTCCACTTTTCGCCCTCTCGTGGACCTGACGGCTTCTACACTAGGTACTTCATACGAGTACACTACCTACCTAGGTATGTACTATATGTACTGCGGTACCTCACTTCCTCCACATGGGAAGTGGGAAGCAGGCACCAGCGGGGACAGGTGCGAAGAAAGAGCAAGACAATATTTCACCAGGCACATACGTACAGGCAGTGAATGACTGGCAGACCGCAGATGAAAAAGCAAGCGCCAGACAGAAAGAGCGCAGTGCACGGCAAGCGGGAGCAAGACAACCTAAGACGGGCAGAGTTCTACTGATGTTTACCTTTTACCTCAACAGGACAGTCGCCCGACTTGAACTTCGGAGTTCCAGGGTCCAACAACTTAACTCTGATAATGATCAACCATCAGACACGTTCGCTTTCGACCAGAATTCAGTCCAACCACTTTCCGGTCTTCCCGCGCAACTTTTCAGCCAATGGCTTGCCCGTTGCACAAGTCGTCCTTTTTAATTAATCGCATACCCCCGGCCGAGGGGGGAGTCTCTGGACTCAATGCCGCGACCTCTTGGTCGGCCTTGGCTTCACCACCCGCGCCAGCTCAATCGCACACGCATCCTAGCACCTACCTAGACTCGCTGTCCAGTTTGGTCAGAGAGAAGACCCAACCAGTGGCACCGGGCTGTCCTACTATCTATTCCGCCGCCCTTGCGAAACACCAGCTGACCGATGCCCGCGCCGCTGTTAGAGGCCTTCATTCGAAACTGTCCACTGATTGTTCGTCATCAGTACTCGCACAAAACTGGTCGTTCTTTACCCGACCTGTCTCTCCAAAGTCAGATCGTGTGTGTTGCCGTATGAAGTACTCTCGACTCCATCCGTCCTTAACAGGGCTGTTTGGGACCTCAAGAATCTGAGCCCTTCACTGCTCCGAACATTCACACAAGTCACCCCAAATTGTGCCATCTCGGTATCCGTGGACCGCTGGTGCCCCGAAGCCCGTGTGTTGTTTCGATGCTCCGGAGCCGGGGGGCCTGCCCAACCTCCCAGCCTCAAAGAACGAATTCCTCAGCAAACATATCGACACCACAGACCTTCACCCCTCTACCTGCCACCTCTGAATCCTGCCTGGACATGCTCCGCTGGCCCCCCAGTTCAACCGTCACGGATCGATCCTTCTTGAGCCCGAGCTTTTCAGCCTATCCTCCGTGCCTCCTTCAAGGGCCAGAAGGCGACATGGTCCCGACGTTGAAGCTGGGCCATCAGCCAGCGAGACATATTCGTCGAATTCCAAGTGGCGTATACTGGACCAATTCTACGAACTGTGGATGAACGGCCGCCGCCGACGACAGCCAACGGTTGCCAAGATCTGAGAAAAGAAACACCATCACCCATTTATCCACACACCCCACTATTGCGCAGTACAGAGTAACTTGATGACATCCTGTCCGACCGAATTTGCCATCCTGGCGTCTCTTTCTGTCTGCACCACATGCCCTCAACCAATTTGACGGCAAGGGCGCTCAGGGCCATAGTCCTGGCCGTCGGGAAAGCTCTCTCTTGCACGGCGGAGCTGAATTGCCAATTGCTGCCTTTGCACTTCCCCCACTGCCTTCTTTCTCGTTATTCCCGACCTCGCAGATTGACAAAGATGCGGGCCTGTCCTTCGCAGCTGTCCTTCAGTCAACCAAGCGACACCGGAATCACCTTCATATCACCTCTTACATCCGCAGCCGCTACTCTCCATTGCACCCATCCGCAGCGTCTATTGTACTGAGCTACAACCCCGCCATTTTGATGGGGCTTTTAGTAATCAACAGAGGTTGACTTCTTTTTGACCTGGCGAGCTCACGGTGGGCAAACCATCCACAACACCCCACAAACTCGACTCTGATTTTGAGGTCCCGGACCCTGTCCGAATACGCGCAGGGTTAGAGGTCGGAGTGAAATCCGTGGTCTGTTTCCAAAACTCCGTCATGGATCTCGTTGTTGCAGACAGAGCACTTACGGCTCACGGCACGAAGATGCTCTACGCCGCACTGCACAGTTATGTCCGCTTTCTGCATGGCATTCTCAGAGGCGATGCGTTGTTACCGATTCTGCGTCACGGAGATCGAAACATGTCTGTTTTCTCCAACTCCAATTGACTTCACCTCAACACGGACCGGTTCTCGAATTTGCCAAACGCTCGGTGCAGTTTATCGGACCCGGACCTGCAGTCCCATTGCCCCCCAGTCCAGTCGAGACGGCAGCCAAGGCATGCGGATCCAATCGAGGGCGTCAGCCAGCGTGTCTAATGTGCGCTTCAAACCTACATGCCTGCGCTTGTATCGATGGCTGAGAGGGCTATCTACGATCCACCTGCAATACGAAGGTCAATGATTTCTGGATTCATGAGCAGATCCTTAGACGATGACCTTCCGTTGGCATGGCTTCTTATTTCACACGACTCTCTTCTGCGCGAAAGTGACTGCATTCAAAACACGCGGCGAAGACGGTAGATCACAAACATAGCACATTTTATAAGCGCCAGGGCTTTTCGACACAGGTAGAGAACACGGCCGGCACGTTCCACCAGCAAGGCTCTCAGTTCAGCACTACTGACTGGACTTTAAAATTGCCAAGCGGCTTTTCCATCGACGATGTCAAATTGCGGCGGAGTCGTTCGACTGATGCCAACGTCGCCGGAGCTGTGACGTTGCACCGATCAACAGATAAAAACATGAGGCCCATTGGGTTTGTCTCTGAAGAAATCCTCCGACGGCCCGGCATTCTGCAATGCAGGATTCTTGCAGAAGGGGACCGCGTGGGCTGCGTACAATACTATGGTACTTCAGGCTAGTTACCAACAAGCCAACCTAACCATATGCGCGGCGGAGGAGACGTCATGCTCGCCGACATTGGCGTGTTACCACTTTCAACGCTGTTCATCATCGACATAAAGCAATCTCGTATATACTGCTTTGCCCATCCTCGTCGGCCGTTGAAGACGCACATCGGCTGTTAAATTGTGACACGATACCACATCCGACAGGCCTTTTTGCTTAATGCTGAGGACGAGAAGGCCGGGGGGCACAGCATGACGCCTTTCCCTACGATGTACAAAGTTCCTCTCTAGCTTCCCGCAGTGTACGCCGCGGACGGCCCACAATACGCTATCAATTCAGGCTGTACGCAGGATGCACTAGTCCCAACTGCCATAGATCAGGTTTGGTGCACCATGATCTAATGGCGCTGGGTTGACAATTATTCTTTCTCCGTGCTTTCTCGGTAGCTGTCGAGTCTCTCGTCGTTAACTACTTCGAAGACGCAAACTTACCCAGCCTCCAGAGCAGGCATTCGTCATGGGCGCAGCACGTCTTCGGAATATCAAGGTGGGCTGCTTTGCCTGCAATTCATTCCCTCTAGGGCCCGCAAGCCGAGCGATGCATGCAGCTGCAGCCAGGTGGGCATGCTGGACGCTTATCCCGCCCCATGGGGTTGTCAGGTTTTGTCTAGCCCTATGATGCCTGTTCCTGAAGGCCAGGTCAGATACATTGCATTCCTGGACGCGGCCGGCGCCAGAAAGGCACGCGGCCACATCATCATTCTTGACCTTCTCAGCATTCGTCGTTCGACAGGTTTATGGCTCAAAATCCAAACCGTTGAAGGCACAGCTGGAGCAGGTGGCCACACACGCAAGAGGACTGGCCGAGTGGGGCTGGCCGCATTAGAGAGGTGTCGCGGTGTGATGCAGAAGCTTGTGTGGGGGCATGCACAATCCAATGCAAGATTCCGTTCTGTACTGAAGTGCACTGCAGCGAGTACGTATCACCTACCGCCGGACTCCAAAGTTCAGCACGACTCAAGGAGTGTACATTCCTCTACCAACATCAACGCTGTACGCTGTATCGCCGGACATATTGGCAATGACTCTTCTCCCTCTGCGTCTCGTCCACATGCCGCGGCGAACTTGCAGCCTTCTTGGTTATCCTTGGAAAAAAGCGGCTATGCAAAGTGTGCGAGCCGAAAAGAGCCTCTTCTCAGTGTCGACGCCGTTTCAAAGGCGAGAGAGGCCGCTTTACGTTATTTTGTCGAGCTTCCACAGGTATCTGTACTTGAGGCTAGGTGAGCTTGCAAGAACGAGCAGCCAATCGTATTCTTGTTTGGTTCCTCTAGCCACCCTGGTAGTGAATTTGCCTGCCACTACAGGCCAAACCGGGATGCTCAAGGACGCGACCGCACGGAAGATGGGCTTGCGGCCGAAAGGCAGTCGGATAGCCCAAATTCCAACGTCATCCAGGGGATATAGCATCGAGATATATCCCAGCGAATGCCGTTAACTCGCATGTCTAAGGCGCAAATGAACGAAAGAACAAGAATACGAGCCTTGTGCGACCTCGATTTCAACAACATTCGACTTTCAAGGCCTCGAAAAGTCGCAACAGGGGTCGTCAGTTTGAGTGCGTCGTCGTTGAGGGATGAGAAGCAGATCACAAAGACTTTCGGGACGCCACATTCTCTGAATAGAGGGCCTGACAGCGTGGCCAGCCTATTCCCTGTCGGTCACTGGTTTCGTGGCCAATCAAGACTGGCTAGAGATGCCGGCGAGTCAAAAGTCTCACTCAACACTTAAAAGAAAGACACTACGAACGGTGCGGAGCCACCGACGGCCAAGCCCAGCACGCCTGTCTGCCGGCCACATGTCCAGCCACGTTGTCAACCCATTTTGGCTATCTGAAGTTATTGTTCTTCTGAACCAGGCCCTTTGTTTCTTCTTCCTCCATTTTCTTGTCTGCGTGTCTCAGTCAGGCCGAATACTCAAGGAGGAACGGTCGAGGTGGTGGCAGCCATTTTCGCATCGGAGCACTAGTACGCCCATTACCAGCATTGGCATTGCCTTTGGATCATCGGCCGAGCACCGACGTTTTGACTGGCTAGTTTCACGCTTCCCGAGTCAATTACATCTTCCCCGTTGATTCAGCGGCGCCTCTCTTGCCGCGGAAAGGCGCTTAGGGTTAACAGCAGCGCACCCGCTGAGTGTCTCTCTCGCGTCCTCTATCCGCCGGAAGGGTAGGAGCTCTATGTCATCTCGTGTGGTTTTCCCAGCGCGCATGCGTCGTGAGCCCGTTACGGGTTCGATTCGGATAGTCGACACCTAGAAAGTAAGTCGCGACGCTTGTCTCAAGACCTACGAAACTGTCGAAAAACCTGGAGCGTGGGTTTTGGAAAGCTGGAATGAGTCCACGACAAAAAGGGTGTTTAGGGGGATTCGGGTCGAAGAGGTTCAAAGCCATGGCCGGTTCCCACTCGATCGGACCCAGGGCGCCGAAACAAGCTGTGACAAGGCACAGAGATCGGCCAAATGTTGAGGTGGCATGCCCAGCAACTATCCATCATTCCTTCGTTGTTTTCCACGACGCTTGGGTCCGAACAAAACATAACCACACAACACTCACGCATGGGAGTTATCATTGAACACGAGCTTGCCAGGCCAGATGTTGGCCTTAGGTTGTGGAGGACGCCAGTATGATGGCTGGCACAGTTTCACAAAGAGGTTCTAGAGACGAGGTAAGCTTCTCTAGCCTGCAGCTTGGCATCGAAGTTCCTTCTGGATGTTTATATGCAGCGGCGGCGCATACGAGCCAGCTTCCCGCTCATTATACTACTTCACGAACCAAGATGCAGGGCAGCAAGCTGGGCCGGGGTTGTTTCGGGCAGCGTCTTCATGTACGGTATCCACGAGATGGCATGGCATCCAACAGCAATCAACACTGCATCTTGCGCCCCTTCCCCCGGTTCCCAGAGACCCTGCAGACATATTAATCTTGGGCTGCCAAAGAGGGCAGATGGGACAGGGGCTGGGGTGTGAAGTTGATGTTGGCTTGAGCACTTGCATGACCCAGCTGCAAGGCGGCTAAGCAGCTTTAAAACACAGCCAATAAACATTGCCGAATGGCGGTGTCGATGGAGGGGTGCGTTTCAGTTCTCCCCAGAGCACCCCAGCAGCCCAGCTTGTTCAGCCTTCCGTTTCTGACTTGTACCTCAATACTTCTCCTTCGAGGTATCTATCCTGCAGCACGTCGATCATCACAGTTCACTCGGCGTGGTTTTGCCTGAGGCAACACCGAGCTGGTGGTCTGCCGTGTCCACCCAAACTTTCCAGCCAATAGAAGATGCCGCAGTGAGTTGACCTCGAACTCCACCTCCGCTCAAGGCGGCTGGCTCTCTGGACGGCACCTCATCCGCAACAGATGTGTTGAGCCGGCCCGGCCACCGACTGAGCGGACCATGCTCTGCCACCCAAAAAAAAAAAAAAATTATACCCAAGACGATCGACAGAATGGTTTACGGCCACAATGTCCAGTCCACAACTCACACTACCTCCACGAATCAAGACTGTTACTCCAGTACAGTTCGCAAAGCTAGCACATCTAGTGCCTTTTGCCACCCACTTAGGTAATTACACTTTCTCACACAAATTTAACCTATATTATGTGCTCTACTATGCATAACACACTTTAAATAATACCTGGAAAGCTACTGCTGCCTTTTATACTTCTATGTTTATAAAAAGTATTATTAACCTAAATAGCCTTATAGTATATAGGTTCTAAGAATCTTAGAAGTTAATATAAAGTATATAATAATAAAGCTAGTTTAGTAGTAATATACTATAAACTAACTTAGACTTAGCAAAACTCTAGTAATCTCTATTAAAATAGAAGGTGCCTTATATATTTAAGGTATTATTATAAAAGCTATAGATATTAAATCTAGTAAGTAAATTAATCTAGAAGTAACTACTCTTATCTATAAAAAGTAAGTTAGTATATTTCTAGGCTAAGTCTAGAACCTATTATATAAACTAATAGTCTAAGTATATCTTATAATCTACCTTCTATAACTTTACTATATAAATACTAACTATAGCAGCTTTAAGAATAGTTAAGGTCTTAATATACTAAAGAAAGTATTTTATAAAATCTACTATAAGGTAAAGTAAGAAGTATATAGGAATTATACTTATTTAAGGCTCTTCTAGAATATAGTAATCTACTATAAATACTTTATAAAGGTTTAGGGTATTATTAATATATAGAATAAGGCTAGCAGGTAGCCTTATTAGTAATAAGGAGATGAGGGTGGTGGTGCTAAGCTGCAAAGGAAGCCAGGTTAACGCATAAAGTTTCCGAAATATACACTTGAAATAACACATACCTCCCGAAGGAGGAAAGCTAGCACATCAGTGTCAGTGTCGGCGCGGAAAAGACCATGCTTACCCGTCAACTCTCTTCATGATTGATCTTGCTCTGCAAGGTACTGCGTACGTTCCCGCAAATACATGCTGCCTAGAGCCGCCTCTGGGTCATAAGCCCTTTCAGCGGTCGTCTGGCTTCATACCTATTTGTCTAGCCTTCTTCAGCGCTGGTCAAGCTTTCCGAGGTTGCGCTCTCTCTCTCTCTTCAATAAGTGACCGCGACTGGCTCTGTTGAGCAACCAGGATGGCTAGTCAGCAGCCTCCAGTCATGAACACTTTTTATGATGGAGATAAAATTAGCCTCAGAGCCCAATCACTCACGTGAGTCCGCAACCAAAGTTGCAGGCGACGGCGCGGATCAAGTCTATTCGAAGAAGGCATCTCCCACGTCTTCTTTTTTCCACATATACGGACGTATTGGAAAACTCGAGATTGACCAGTCGCCC
>JAVHLV010000406.1:0-52866 GCA_036785495.1 Colletotrichum neosansevieriae
CTGCGTAAGCTATTGCGTAAGTAATTACGTAATAGAAGCCTCTAGAAGGGCTAGAATAAGTATAAATAACTCCTCTCTCCCCTACCTAGCTAGTTACTAGTTAATAAGCTGAAATAATACCTATTTTTTAATACCTCCTTAATTACCTAAGCTATATTATATAATATTCCTATTACGTAATATAATTACGTAAGCGAGCTACCTCACTAAGACTTATTAATAGATTCTAGCTTCTATAATACTATGTAGAGATTTAATAATCTTTATAATCTGATTCTTTAGATATTTACTTTAAATTTTGCTTAAAAGGTCTGTTAATATTATTTTATTAAGCTCTATTTAGAATTAGATATATACTTATATAATATTCCTAAGCTATAGAATAAATCCTTTTACTATAAGGAATAGTACTAAAGCAAGAAGCAGTTATTAGCTTACTCTTTAAATTATTAATAATTATATAAAAATTAAAGTCTTATTATTATTATTATAACCCTAAATAATAAGTTATAACTTTTTATAAAGTTAGTTAGTTTCTTTTTCTTTAACTTTATTAAGTTTATAGTTATAATATAGCTCTCTATAAAAACAACTATAATAAATTCACCTAGTTTATGGGTATAATTTGGGAAACACTATAGAGGCACTTTAATCTATACCCTCTACTAGTTAAGGTTAATAATATAGAAACTCTATATATTTCTATTAGTAAGCAAACCCTTATATAAAGTTAGATATATAGTCTAGCTAAATAGACTAGTGGAATAGTAATAATATAGATAATACCGCGCTATATATAATAGAGCTAATTATATTAGGGCTAAGTAGGCTACTAAGGCTTTTATAGCCTGGGATTACCTTTACTAAACCTTTTAGTAAGGTATTATAAAAAATACATAAAAGGTAAACCTTTTAGTAAGGTATATATAAGAGATAACTTCTTAATCTTCTAAGAGGTTCTTATAGCTAGAAGCATAAAAAGCTCTATAAGTAGGGCTTTATATCTACCTCTCTTTCTTATTCTTATTCTATAATCTATAATAGGTTCTCTAAGATATTAGCATTAGACTTAGTATATTAATATACTAGCTATATATAAAGCATATCTATTAATATTAATAATATGTAAAATATTATATAATAGTTTAGTATTAATATAATTAATAAGGCTCTCTATTTTACTAAGCAGCCTATATAACACTAAGAGTATATTATTAGCATAGCTCTTAAGAGAGCTCTTATTAATATCTTTATAAGGGACTTATAGACATGCTAATTTATTATAAATAAGCAAGCAGACTTAGTAATAGAGGTTAGATAGGTTATTAAGCACTCTATAAAGTAGCCCTTCTTTAAACAGACCCTCTATAATACTAAGGCAGAGGTGGCCCTTTAGGGCTTATTAGTGAGTATAGCTTGCACTAAATAGAGAGAGCATTATTAATAACAGTAAAGCTGCTAGTAGATAAAGCAGTAATAGAGATAGGATTTAACAGCAGCATACTCTAACTTCTCACTTATAACCTCTCTAATAGAATTAGCCTTATTAGATAATACTATACCTCGACTAATACTAGAATTAAAGATAGTAGAGCTACTATATAGAAAAGCTAGTTTACTATACTTATTCTCTAATTACTAGCTAAAAAGAGTGCTAGTAAAAAAGTAGTCTTTTATTTTACCTTACTTATTAACTAACTTTTAGGCTTTTTCTATTTCTATAATAACTTCTAGTATAATAGAAAAGTGGAATTATATCTTAAGATACTAATTAGATCTATAATAGCTATCTATAAGCCTCTTAATAGCATAATATCTATTTTTAAGCACTTAGTTAAAGTTATCTATATACTCTAACTCTAAGAAGAGCAGCTATAGATATTAGATATATTCTGCTTTAAGTGGCTTTACTACTATATATAACTAGAATTAGCTAAATACTAGACTAGTTTTTCCTTTAAAGGGATCTTTAATATATAGATAAATTAAATTACTTCTAAGTTTTATAATAGAGATCTAGAAGTAGATAATATAGTCTTTCTAACCCTATTAAGAACTACTAATAGAGCTAAGTATATTAAAAAGATTATCTCTCTGCTATATAATAAGAAGATTTAGAAGATAATTTATACTTAGAACTCTATAGTCTCTAACTCTATATCTATAAATAGATTATCCCTAGTATAGCTCTATCTTAGATACTTTAAAATACTTAACCTTAACTTTAAAGTGTTTATACCTAATATTTAAGTTATAGAAGCCTTTATACCTATTAATATATCTATTAAGCCTCTTATAGACCTAAATCTAAGTCTATCTGAGAACTATAATACTAGGATAAGAGATATTATTAATAATTACTCTATAGTTAATACTATATAAAACTATATCTACTAAAATAGGATTATTATTACTATATACTAAGAGAATAGATAGATAGGGGAGAAGGCCTTTAACCTTTATAATAATAAGCCTTCTCTTTACCTAGATTATAGCCCTTACTATGCTAATAAATCTAGATAACTAATCTATATTAATAACCCTTATAGTAGTCTGGAACTTCTAGTTATAGGTCTAGTTAGTAATCTGGAACTACTAAAAAATAAAATAGAGAAAAAGAGAGTATCTAACTAGTATATTAAGTTAAGTTAGGATATTATACTATTTTTATAAATCTAATTCCACTATAAATTTAATATAACTAGAAGATAGGCTAAGTAGCCTCTATTAGTTACCTAATACTATCTTATTTATCTCTATAATATTTAAGAGAAACTCGTAACAGGGACCTATCTTAGAGTAAAAGAGATATATTATCTTACTAAGTTTAATATATATAGGTTAGATAAATATATATAGACCCCAGAAAAATAAGTTACCTAGTAAATAAGAGTAGCACTCTCTCTTAATAAGTACTAGATCTTAATATTATTAATTATAGATATCTATTATAACCTACTTATTTAGTTAGATATTACTATCTTTTATATTTAATATAGCAGTAACTACTAGATAATAATAGTAGTAAACTAGAAAAGAGAAACTACTTACTATACTAACTTAATTTAGAGCAGAGATTTTAATAAACTATTTATAGAGACTATAGAGGACCTCTCCTAGTACTATAAGCTTCTTAGAGCTTTTATTAATATTTATACCCTTTTTTAGAAGAATACTATAGTTAGATCCTAGCTCTAATAGTAAGATTTATAGATATATAGCCTTAAAGTAGTAGATTAGATTAAAGCCTATATTTATAAGAGTGTTATTAATAGTATAGTATTAGTAGTAGCTATAAAAGGGGTAGTAAGAAGAAATTAATTCTAAATTATTACTTAGTATATCTTAAAGATTACTACTAAGTTTATAAAATACCTTATACTTTATAGTAATAGATTTTTATAAATATCTTAGATAGACCTCCTTATAGTAGAGTTATATAGTAATATTAGTAAGATATAGCTTTTAGTATCTAGAACACTCTCCTTTCTATCTCCTCCTAAAATACTAAGGCTTTTTATAAGAACTTTTACCTTATACTATATAGAAGGCTAGATTAGTAAGCCTAATAGTAGAGAACCTACTCCTTATTACTCTAGTAGGGCTAGCTTTTATACTATTATAGATCTAGACTTACTAGCTTTTAGTTCCTATAGTACTCCTCTACCTCCTAGTAATAATAACTTTAGCCTTATAGATCTAGATTTAACTCTATCTAACCCTTTTATTTTACTAGCTAGACTGCCTAATACTAGATAAGATATAACTCCTTTATACCCCTCTATTCTAGTATTATACTAAACTATTATTACTAGGAAACACTCTCTATATCTAGCTTTATCTAATATTCTTAAACCTACCTATAATAGCTATAAAAACTATATTATAGAGTAAGTAGACTACTAGTAATAGATTAAAAATAATATCTCTAAGAGTAACTATAGTTACTACTTTTTGCAGCTATCTAGCTAGCATAGATAGGAATAATATTCTTAGGTTACGTAATCATTAATAACGTAATCGATAGCTTAAAAGGGAAATAATAAGTATAAATAAGTTAATATTAAAGTGTCTACCTTCTAAGTAAAAGGGAGTATTTTAGAGAGGGAGAGGCGAGTTATTTATACTTAAGGCTTAGTTTCTAGAGCCTTCTATGGCTGTGTAAGCTGCTTACTAAGCTGCCCCACTTATTTCCTTATTTAGGTTATTTATTAAGTAATTCAGTAACCCAAAACCCTTTTAGGTTTAACCTTAACTTAGACAGTAAAAGCTAGTAGTTTCCACAGTTTTCTAGAGGCTTCTTCTAACAGTATACACAGTACTAATAGTACTGTAATACACTGTATTACGTAATTAACCTCTATTATATAGCCTCTATATTATTATATATTTTTAGTATAGGGTTTTATAGTATATCTCTTATATCCCCCCTTAAGGTATATATATTATATATAGCTTATTGCTTAAGAGACTTTTATACTAGAAAACCTAATAGGAAAAACCAGTACTTATTATTATTAATATATTTATTTATACTGGAAAACCGTATAGGAAAAACCAGTATTATTATTATTATTTTAATATTTATTATTTATTTGTTTATATATACTAGAAAAAACCTTATAGGAAAAATTCTAGTATTTATATTAGGGAAAACCAGATATATATAGTATATTATTATTTCAGTAGCTTATTGACTCTTTGAATATTAGAGTCTTTTATATTTTTATTATACCTGATAATAGGTTTATTATAATCTGGTAAAAAACCCTTTTCTGATATATTACAAGTATCTTTTATTAAGTGAAAAAGTATTTTTCCTAGCGGTTTAGTTAATATATCTGCTATATTATCTTTAGTATTAATGTGATATAAGAATACTTTTTCAGCTATAATATTATCTCTTGCAAAATGATATTTTATATTAATATGCTTTACTTTTTTATGAAATTCTGGGTTTTGAGCTAGCTTTTAAGCTGCTTTATTATCTATTAATATTTTAGGCTTATCTAAAGCCTTATAGCCTAGAACTTTATATATATAGTTATAGTTATTATATAAATATATAGCCTCTTTTATAGACTCTGTTAGAGCTATATATTTAGCTTTATAGGTGCTTAAAGTAACTGTCTTTTATTTAATGCTATTCTAGCTGATTATATTATATAGTCTAAAAGTAAAGATATAGCTAGTTATAGACTTTCTATTATCTAGATCTCTAGCCTAATTAGAGTCTGAAAATCCGATAATATTATTATTATTATATAGCTAGTTATTATTATAGTTATAATATAATCCTAAAGTAGGATATTTATTTAAATAGCTCTATATCTTATCTAGGGCTATAAAGTGCTCTTTAGAAGGATTACTTATATATTAAGCACAGGTAATAATAGCTAGAGCTATATTAAGCCTAGTTTTTAAGGCTAAGTAAAGTAGAGCTCCTATTTGCTGTTAATATATAGTTATTTCTTCTGGCTTAGCTATATCTATATTTTTATATAGCTTTATATTATTATCTATAGGTATTTTAGCTGGATATATATGTTTTTTATTATATTTATTAAGTATTTTTTCAGTATATTAGCTTTGATGTATATATAAAGCCTTATTTTGACGGTTTATAGTTATTTCGCAGTCTAGGAATTTACTAGGCACCCCTATAGGCTTTATTCTTATACTCTTTAATAAAGAGTTATATATATATTTAGTTATAGTATTATTTGGTGTAGCCATAAGTATGTTGTCCATATGGTATGCTATTAAGGCTTGTTTATTATTATTATTTAATATAAATAGGGCTTTATTATAAGGTGAAACCTTAAAGCCTATATTTATTAAGATAGACTGTAGGTGTTTATACTATAGTTGTGGGCTTTGCTTTAAGCTATATAAGGCCTTTTTAAGCTTTAGTATATAGTTATTATTATAGGGTTTTATAGGGGAATTTATATTAAATTCTAGCTTATTAGTATTTTTGCTATAAATAAAACCGGTAGGCAGTTATATATATATCTCTTTATCTACCTCTGTATGGACAAAGGTATTAGAGATGTTATACTGCTATATATCCTAGTTATTATATATACTATAATATAATAGAAATCTATAGCTTTTAGGCCTATAGGTAGTACTAAAGGTTTTAAGGTAATTAATACCTATATATTGATTAAAACCTTATACTACCCACCTAGCCTTATAGCGTAGAATTTCCCCTTTTATATTGGTTTTTAAAGTATATACCTATCTACTACCTAATATATTTATATTATTATTATTTTTTTTTGGTGGTTTAGGGATTATTTCCCACGTATTAATATTTTCTAGCTCTTTTATTTCAGTAAGTATTCCTTTAACCTACTTATCTTTATTTATATTATTTATAGCTTACTTATAGGTAGCAGGCTCTACTAAACTAGTAGTAGAGAGTATATAAGAAGCTTTTTTATTAGTTTTATTAATAGCGGATAATATATTAAGCCTTGGGCAGTCTTCTATTGATAGAAGTAGCGCGCTGTTATTAACCTAAGTATAGGCTTCTTTATTAATATGAGATTAGGGGATTTATATCTTAATATTAGAGCTAGTATTATTATTATTATTATTCTTATTATTATTATTATTCTTATTTGATATATCCTCTTATAGGTTAATATTAAACTGAATAGAGCTATTTTCAGCTTAATTATTTCCGCTATTATTATTATTATTATTATTATTATTATTATTATTATTAATTATTTGTGGATGATTTATAGTTATTGGTAGCTCTTTATTATTAGAGGATATAAAGGTATTTTCGAGGATTTCTATATCTCTGGACTATAAAGCCCTTTTAGATATTAGATCCTATATTCTATAGGCATTTTTGCTATAGTTTATTATAGCTCCCTTTTTTACCCTTATATCTAGTTTCTTTAGATTAGGGTCTTTATTTTTATAATAGCATATACTACCCCATATTCTTATATTAGATATATCTAGCTTATAGCTATTCTTTAACTTATAAGGTATTTTATAGCCTATAGAGCTATATAGAGTTCTGTTATATAAATATAAGGCAGCTAAAAACGCTTCTCCCTATAAGTATAGTAGTAAGCCTAAATTATATAGTATAGTTTATACTTTATTTATTATAGTATAAATTATTTATTTAACTATACTATTAGACTTATAGGTATAAGGAGGCTTTATATTATAAATAATACCCTAATAGATATATATAGCTTTTATTTGTTTTATTATTAAATTCTAAGCCACTATTAGTATTAAATTCCTTAACCCGTTTATTATTATTATTATTATTTAATATATTTATAAATTCCTTAAAGGTAGCAGATACCTCTTTAGAATCTTTTGTTTTTAGGAGATATCCCTATATATACCTAGTATATTTATCTATAAGTATTAAAAACCACTTATAGTTATTATAAGTAGGTGGTTTTATAGATCTATATATATTAAATTAACCCCTTAGTGTACACAGTGACGCGCTAAGTGCGCGCAAAAGCAGCAGCAACTATGGCATAATAGCGTGATATAGATATTAGCTACTTTTAGGTATAAATAATGCATAGATCTATGTATAGAGATTTCCAGATAGCTATACACTTAATATATTATTATTTTACACCCTATACTATATAATTTAATAATTAATAGTCTAAATATTATATATAATACTAATTAAAGCTATCTAGATAAATCTATAGTATTAAATTTACCCCTATATTATTAATATATAAGTTTATAGCAAGCCCTCTACTACTAGCACTACTATAGCCTCTAGCTTCTTAGTTATACTTAATAGTCTAGCTAATTAGCCTCTATAGTAGGATTAAACCTAGTATAGACTCTAGGTAATAGAACTATAGGAGTATATTAACCTAGAGGATATAGAAAAGGAGGATCTTAATACTATCCTAAATACTATTCTAAGAAAGCTAAAGCTCTAGAACTACCTCTAGAAAGCTAACTTCCTAGCAGCTAACACCTAAAATACTAGAATAGGAGGATTATCTATTCTAGTATCTAGTATAGCTTAGCTAGAATTAGAATAAGTAATACTAATAGAATCTAAGCTAGTATAGTCTTTTAATAGCTTAATAAGATAAGACTAATATATATATATAATATAGCTATTAATATATAAGGATAAGATAAAGAATATTAAGAACTTATATAAGATTATAGTCTAATTTAAAGACTATATTTAAGAGATAGTTAACTCTAAGTACTAATTAACCTGCTTTATACCTTAAAACTCTATTATAGATACTATTATCTATTTAAAGGCTAGAGCTAGAATTAATAATATCTAGTAACTAAAAATAGTAAGAGCAGTCTATATAGAAGTCCTTTAAGTTCCTTATAAAGGAAAGATTATAACTTAAAAGTCTACTACTAAATAGATTAATAAGTATAAGTTAGCTATATCTAAACTAAGAGTAGTTAATATAATAGAGAGTAATAAGAAGTTAGAGTGGTTTAATAACTTTATTTATACTACTTACTAAACCCCTCTCTCTTTATAGGCTATAATATATAAGTTAACCTATAAAAAGGAGGCTAATAATAGAACTCTAAAGCTTAATAATCTTATTAAAAGCATATAAGGTAAAGTTTTAGAAATAGTTAATACTATAGCCTTAAAGTTATATATTATAAAGGGTAGAGCTTTTAAACTAATAATAACTAACCTTCTAATCTACCTAGTAAAAACCTCTTAACCTTAAAGTAAGTTAAAGAAGAAATAACCTAATAAAGGGTCTAATAATTAATAGGATAAGTATAAGAAGGGAGTTAATAAGTATTAGGTATATATAGGTTCTTACTACCTATTAAAGTACTAGTATATTTTTACTAATAAGATATCTAATAACTAGACTCTAAGTAAGATAGTTACTAACCTTATAAAGGAGTAATATAAGAGAGAATTAGCAGATAAGATTAACTATTTAAAGATCTTTATAAAGAATTAATAACTCTTAAAGTAATATAGAAGAAAGATAGAAGTTAAGAAGGCAGTATTTACTATAACTTATACCTATAAGTTATCTAAATTAGTACTTTTAGATTTAGACTTAATAGTTTATATTCTAAATAACTTTAAATGCTTTAAGACCCTATATAGCACTTATAATAAAGACTTTATCCTTATAGAATCTAAACTAATACTAATTAAAGGTTATAGATCTAAAATAGTAAATATTATTAAACTTAAAGGTTATCTAGTAATACTATACCTCTCTAATACTATTTACTATAATACTATAGTAAGTAATCTTATATTCTATAAATACTTAAAGAAGAAGGATATCTACTAGAATAACAAACTAAATAACTACTACCTTTAATAATAAGATAATATATTTATAGCTAAAGTATATAATATCTATAATTAATATATTCTTAAGTATATACTAAAGGAGCTTTAAGTAGTATTTTATAATAATACTATTCTAATCCCCCTATAATATAATATATATACTACCTTAATAAGAAGAAAGCTAAGAAAGGGTATTTATAGTGACTAGTACTCTTAACTTAGCTATATAGGAGAGGCTATAATATACTATCTAGAGGCAGTAATATATAGTATAAGAGTAAAAGGCAAAATATCTCTAATAATAGTAGACTATAATATATATAGCTTTAGGAAGATAATCTAATAAGTATAATAAATACCTAGAGAGTCTATTATAACCTTAATACTAGGAAGATAAATAGCCCTAGACTTTTACTTATTTAAATAAGGATATAGAGGCTTTATAACCCTCTTTCTCTTTATAGACTAACTATTAGATTATATCTAAAACTACTACCTTAAAAACTACTTAACTAGAACTCTAATAAAAGTATTTACCTAATTTATTAACTTAGTTAAAAGGGAGTTAAAAGTTATAATTAAGGCCTTTAAATATAATAATAAAATCCTAAAATATCTAGAAGTAGAGAGCCTTATCTAGATAATAGGTATTAGAATTAAACTATTAGTACTAAATATATAAGCTTAAAATAGAAGAGAAGAGAGGATTATAGTAGTTATAAAGATAAAGGCTAGATACCTTTATTTATTATTAAAACTCCTACCTTACTTATAGCTAGAAATCTATATAATAGTAACCTATATATATAACTATACTCTATTATAGTTAAGAGATTAGAAGACTCTATATAAACTTCTATACTAGTCTATAAAGAGTAATACTACTATACTAGATATCTCCTATTTATAATAATATAGCTATAAAGTATTTACCTTAACTATATAAGCTTAACTTTATAAGAACTATTTCTAGTACTTTAACTCTAAGGCTTAGATTAAATACCTTATTAGCTATACTTTATTAAACTTCTACTAAGTTTAGTATTTAGTAAAGTAAGAAGTTATTACTATAAGGAATATTAGGTTTAATAAAAGTATAAAATTTAGTAGTAATATTAATAAGTAAAAGAATAACCTCTAAGAGATAATCTAGAAGGAAATATATAACTACTATAATAATATTATTAAGTTAATAAAACTATAATAGATACTAAATCTAGATAATACTAAGAATAATAAAGAAGCTAAATAGTTACTGCTAATAGATCTAATAGAAACTAATAAGATTAATATACTAACTAAGTCCTAGCTATAAGATAAGTTTAAATACTTCTAAGCTTAGTTCTAACTTATCACTCTACTTTAATCTCTACCCTTATTATTTTTCTAAGTAATAGGGGATCTTAAAGTAAAGGGGGGAGGGGTTATTACTACTAAATCTGAGAAATTTAGGATTAATTTAAAAACCTTCTATAAAATAGTATTTCTAGCTAGTATAAAGCTAAGTAAATTAATTAAGTAATAAGATAACTTCTATCTATATCTATAGTCTAGCTAACCTAGAGCTAGTAAGAAGTATAACTAGATATTAAGCCTTAAAGCTAAAAGCCTCCTACTTAGTCTAATAGTATTAAATAATTCTGCTAAGAATAGGTTAAAGAGATATCTAAAAGGAACCTACTAGAGGGATTTACTATTATTACCCTTATCTTATAGCTAACTAGCAAGTTATCTATTAGGAAATAAGTTTAGAGAAGCTAAAAAATTATATCTAAATAGTTATAAACTATTAAATTTATAGGTTAAAGTGCCTAGTATAATAGTATAAAGTTATAAAGTTCTTAGCTATTACTAGATATATATCTATAAGCTAGATAAGTATAGGAAACTTATTAAAGTTAAAGTAAGACTTATTATTAAAGGAGATTAATAGCCTTATAATCTTAGAGATACCTATATTACTATCTTAGCTTATATATCTTTTAGAACCCTTATTATAGTTATAAACTAGTTTAATATAAACCTCCTATAATATAATATAGTTAATACTTTTATTTATACTAATCTTAATAAATAAGTCTATATAGAGATAGTGCTAGAGTATTAGAAGAGCAGATATATTTTAAAGTTACTTAAAGCCCTCTATAGACTTTACTATTTACTACTCCTATAGTAATAATACCTAGAAATAGGTCTTATAGTAAGTAGGTTTAAGTAAGTAGTTAGTAAAAACTGCTATTAGTATAATAGTAAGATTCTATTCTTCTTTTATATTAATAACTATATATTTATATATCTCCCTTTTAAAGAGATTAAGATAAGATAGCTAATTAGTAAACTCTAACTATAATATTACCTTAAAGGAGAAAAGGATATTTAGTGGTTTCTAGAAATTAAGGTTATTTAAGATTAATATAGATATAAACTATAACTCTTATAGTTATCCTTCTTTAAGAAGCTATTAAAACTTCTAGATAGTAAATTAATAAGAGACTATAAGACTCTAATAGTATAAGAAGAACTCCTGCTCTATAAAGAAGAGGTAATAAAGGCTAATATTATAAGATACTAGTAAAAGGTGGAATTACTATTATATATTATAGTAATAATAAGACCTGATATCTTATTTATAGTTAGTAGACTTACCTATTTTAACTAAAACCCTAAGCCTTATTACTAATATGCTATTAACTATATTATTTAATACCTTATATAAATAAAGGGACTATGCCTAGAATATAGAGTTTCTAAGGGATTAACTAAAAGACTTAAAGTTATATTAGATACTAGTTTTACTAATAATATACTAGACTATAAGAGCTTCTAATTCTTTATAATAAAGCTTTTTAGAGGGATAATATTATAGAGGGTAAATAAGTAAAATATAGTTACTATATTAACTATAGAGGCAGAGCTTCTTACTCTCTTTTAAGTAGTAAAGGAGGAACTATTTATAAGTTAACTTATTATTACTCTATAAGTCTCTCTCTTAAATAATAAACTACCTAAATTTATAGGTCTTATAGCTGCTAATATACTAAAAGTTATAATTTAATATAATAACCTATAAACTATAGGTCTTATTATAAAAGAGATATTCTAGCTATAGATAAAACTCTACTATATTAATATCTATAACTATTAGTTATAATAGGAGGTTATAGAAGGGTATATTAAGGTTATCTATACCCCTTTAACTAAACTAATAGCTAATAGACTTATAAAAGCCCTCCTATAACAGTCTTATAAGAGATTTATTACTTAGTTAGGCCTTATTAATAAGTTATAAATAATTATAGAGGCCTAGAAGAGAGAGGAGTTATAAGATGCTAATAGTAATATTAGGCTTAGATTTAAGTAGGTCTAATACCTAACCTAAAGGAGTAACTCTATAGTTACTATACTAGTTAAATTAACCTGCTAAATATCTCACTAACTATAATACTAAACCTATATAAAAGGGAGGGTATTATACTAATATTTAAGCCTTTAAGTGTGCAGTTTACTAGAAACTTTACTTATATAAGATTAAGTCTTCTTTACCTTCTCACTATTATATAATAACTCCTTCTTAAAAGCTAATAATACTCTTATAAGCTATGCTAATAAGACCTTGCTATTAATAGTAATACCTCCTTAAAATACCCCACAAATAGCAATAAAGGGTAATAGAGAGTAGTAATCCCTCTTACTATAAAAGAATAATTCTATAAGATAAAGCAGTTAAATTAAGCTAAATTAAATAACTATAAAAGAAGTAATATCCCCTCTATATAATAATCCCTCTCACTAATAAGATTTTTAAGTTAGTGCTGCTTAAATAAGACTATTATTACTAACTTTCTAGGTATAGCCTATAAAGCCTCAAATCAGATAAGAAGACTAAGTTATAATGCTATAATTAAGGGCTAAAGGCCTAAATACTTTATAATAACCTATAGATAATACTAGGAGATAATACTAGAGAAGGTATTATAAGATAGGTAAATATTATTAGTAGGCGTATAGGATATTAGATAACTTTATATTAAATAGATATACTTAGATAACCTTAAATATGCTAGATTTAAAGTGCTTTAGAGTTAATTAGCAAACTTAGCTAGTTACGCCAAATTACACTATATTATGCTATATTATATTAAAACTAAAGGGGTGTGTTAAATTAATCTCTTAGCGTACACAGTGATGCGCCAAATGCGCGCAAAAGCAGCAGTAATTGTGGCGCAATGGCGTGACACGGACATTAGCCACTTTTAGGCGTAAATAACGTATGGATCTATGCACAGAGATTTCCAGATAGCTACACACTTAATACATTATTATTTTGCACCCCATACCGTATGATTTGACAATATAGGTCTCTAGCTACTTTATCTAAGTAGCTATATTATTTATTTAAATAGTTATTATATTTTACCTTATTAGTTAACTTGCCTTTAAAGCAAGCTTTATAAGGTATTCTTTTATTAAGATATAGTATATTGGTATTAGTTATAGCAGCTTTAGTTAGCTGTTATATTGTTTTATAGTTAGTATAGCCTAGTCTTTCATACTATAGTATATTATTATAGTAGGGCTTATAGAGTATAGCCTTATTATATAGGTTATCTTTAGTTATATTTATAGTATTGTTATTATTATTATTATTTATATTAGCAGAGGGTATATTAAAGAAGTATAAGTTATTCTTCTTCTGCCCTATAGCTAGTATTTTATCTTGTTTTATATGATATAGAATAGGTTGCTTCTAAAAGATAGAAGCTATTCCTAGGTTATTAAGCTTATTTTGGCTAAGTAAATTAATACCTAGCTCTGGTATATAATATATGTTATTTAGTATTATAAAATATTAATTATTAAAGAATAGTTTTATAGATCCTTCTTTAGTAGCAGTTAAATATCCTGCTTCTCCCTATTTAACGCTTTTATTTATATTTTTAATATTATATAGATATTTTATATCACTAATAGTATGAATAGTGGCAGCTATATCTAAGCAGAAAGAGATTTTATTTAAAGAACTAGTTACAGTCTTATTATAGTTCTTTAGGTTATTAAATTCCTGCTATATTAAGCCACCTAGTGATAGGTTAGTATTATTATTATTATAAGGGTTATTATTATAGGTTATATATACGTTTTCAAATTCATAATTATCCTTATAGAAGTTATTTATAGCTAGAGGAGTATTTCCCCCTTTATAGTTTATATCTATAAGGTTAAAATCCTCTATAATAGAGGGATTTATAGCTGAGTTATCAGCTATATTTATAGCGTTTTTAGGCTGGTTATTAACAGTTATATTAACTGTTTTAGCTGAATTATTGCTCTGTTAAGCTGGTTTTTCAGCTTTTTTATTATTTGAAGGCTTCCACCAGTCAGGAGCCTTTTCAGGGTGTAAAAAGGCATAATTTTCTTCAGTATAGCCTCTTTTTCTGCAGTTTCTGCAGAATAAACCCCTAGTTTTTCTCCAGGGCTTTTTATTAACCCGTTTAGGCCCCTTTTTAGTATAATTTATAGTATTTTTACCTCCTTTCCTCTTATATTTATCTAGTAAATTAGCAAATAAAGAGTCAAGAGTATAGGCCTCTGGGTAATAGATATTATTATTAAATTATAAAGTTAAGGATTATAAGGCCATCTAGTGAGATAGATATATATAAGTATAGCTATAGTTAGAATAGGATTATATAACTAAAAGCTGTATATATTATTAGGAGGCGCGGCGTGGAGTTAGAAGGTCTATTGCAAAGTAGGTAAAATCACTATATAGTGGCCAGAGGCCTCTTTAACTTTATAAACTATATAGAATTTAAAAATCTATATTTTACTATAAATAGTAGTATTATAGAAGATAATCTTAAAAGTATAATATCTCTAAAGTATAGTTATCTTAGCTATTATAGAGATAGAGAAAGGTTCTCTTAGTATTATAATAATACTCTCCTTATATAAATAGATAGTAAGATTATAATCTAAATACTCTTTTACTATTAAGAAGGTTATAGTATTATTAATCTCTTAGCTAAGGGCTTTTACTATATTAATAATAAAAATAATATTAACTATACTATTCTCTTATCTATATTAGTCTATAAAGTAGTTACTTCTTTATATTAAATCTATAGTTAGTATTATAATAGCTTCTATATAGTTTTTAGAGATCTCTCTCTCTTATATAAAAATAGAGTTATTAGTAATATTAATATTAGCTTAAGTATAATATTAGCCTTATCGAGTTCTTTTATTCTTTTAGTATTTTAGTCTAGAGAGTCTATTAATATATTATTATTATCTCTATTAGTATTATTAATATTACTAATATTATATTATAAATAGATAACTATTAAGAAGAATATTTAAGGTCTATATAGGAGGTTAAGTATATAGATCTAACTATTAATAATATAGAGTTTATATAGTTCTTACTAACCTGTCTTTTTATAGTAAATATATATTAATAAGAGTAATAATAGCTATAGAGTTATATAAGTATTAGATCTATTATAGATAGTAAGGGCTTCTAAAACTTAGTATAAAGCCTAGACTGTTTAGAGATCTTCTATTACTCTTTATATAATACCTATCTATTTTTAGATTTCTAGAGATAGAGAGGATTTATTAATAAGTTATAGATATATTTTAAAGATAAGTAATATTAAGACTAGACCTTTTAGCTTTATAGTATTATTAATAGCTTTTAAAGCTATTTAGAGAATTATTTTATAATCAATATTAGAAAAGTCTTAATAAATTAAGTTATAAACTCTTTAAAAGATTATATAATACCTCTTAACCTTATTTATAGAGTTATAAACCTTAATAGAGACTTTAGTAATAGTTATTAATATTAAATAAAGTATATTATATTACTTAAATAAGCTAAAATTAGTATTAATATTAATACTTACTATAGATCTAAGATAGATATAGATCTAGTATTATTTAAGTATATTAAGTACTATACTTATTAATAGATTTTCTAGAAATCTTTCTATATTAAAGATAGTAATAATATTAACTATATAAAGTACTAATCTTAAGTTAAAGTAAATAATATTAATAACTATAGTATAGTTAAAGTTATAATTATCCTTAAGAGTAAATTTAAAGTAATATAGAGCTTTTATATTAAGTTAGTAATATTTATAAAACTTTATAAAACATTTAAGTATTTATATTTTAACTTAGTAGCCTAATTATTATAAAACTCTATAAAGTTAGTAAACTAATGAATATCTAAAATATTAATAAAGTTAATATAACTTAGTCTCTATAAAGTTATTTTAGGCTAGACTTTTCTCTATATCTAATAGTAGCTATAGATAACTCTATTTATAGATAATAGAGATAATTAGGTCTCCTTATTATAAATAGTTTCTTATATTATTAAATTAAATATCTAGCTTATCTATATTTATAAGGTATAAAAAGAATAGGGTATTTACTAATATAATATAAAATATTATTTCTCTAAAGAATATAGAAATAACTATTATTCTTATTAATTTAATTACTCCTTCTAGACTAAATTTAATACTTATCTCTTCTATAGTAATAGGATTAATTATTATATTAAGCAGTTTAGTTTTTTTAAGTATAATAAACTAATTATAACTAGCTATTAAAAGTCCTATAGCTTCTATATCTAGAATAATGCTCTCAAAAGTCTCTTAAGAATATCTTTTATTAAATATAAAGATATTAATAAAAATATTTTTAGTTATTCTTTTAAAAAGATTATAATAGATAATTCTATAATAAGTAGCTTAGTTAAGTAAATACTTAGTAATAATATTCTTATTTACTAAATAGATTAATTAAGTATTTAGGTCTATAAATTATATAAAGAATAAAGTTTACTATTTATTATTAAATTATTAATTCTCCTAACTATCTTATTCTTCTCTTAATAACTAGAGATATATCTTAATTCCTTTACTCTCTTTATTATTTATTATTAAATTATTATAACCCTTATCTTTTATCTCTTTATACTAAGTAATAAATTACTAATAAGCTATTTTTAAAGTATCTTAAATTTATAAATTACTTTAGAAACAGGAGTATACTTTATCCCTCTCTTTTTATATATAGTTTATTAAATAGTAGTTTATCCTTTTATAGATATAATATCTCTATTTCTAGAGATCTTATTATTATTTTAAATTATCTTATTTAAAGTTTTAGTATAAACTAGAGTAGCTAAATTAATTATTCTAGCTTTAGCTATTATATTTATAATCTATTTAGTATTACTTATTATAGTATCTTAGTTATAAAAATAATTAACTATTTCTAAATATAACTATATTACTAATTATAACTTTAAGCTAGTTATATAAGCTCTTAAACTTTATTATAGAGTTTATTATAGCTTATTTATATTTCTTAACCCCTTAGTAATCTTAAAGAAGTTAGTTATATAAGATCTTATTACTTTTATAAATAGTACTTAATATAAGTTATATTTTTATATAAGTACTAATTAGTAAATCTAAAGCCTTAAGCTTTATTATAAATAGATTATTACTTATAATTAATATAATAGTAATAATATTCTATTTAGTAAGATATACTTATTAAAATTCCTCTATTTTAAAATATTTACTAAGCTTAGTAATACTCTAGTTAGGGTTAAGATAAAACTAAATTTAGTAAATTATTTTATAGTAATAATATAATACTCTATCTTTAAGTATAATAAGAAAAGTAAATAGTATTTATTTCTTTATAAAGCCTACTTTCTTATATATATTTTAGAAAATATAGAGTTTTAGCTTTAAAATATCTATTTCTTTACTACTATACTTTATCTTATTAATATATAGCTTAGTTAGGTTTATAAGTTAGTATATAAGTAAGCAGGTATTATTTTTTAGGTCTAATTTAAGTATTTATAATATTTAGAGCAGGATTAGTATTTAGAGTTAAATTAAAGTTAACTAGCTATAGAGTTTTATTATTTATAGATATATTCCTCTTATTATTAATCTATTAAAGCATAAACCTTACTCTTTTCGTACTATTACTATCTATAATCTCTTTAATAAAGTCTTTATTTTCTTATAGCTTTATAAATATAGTATTCTTACTTACTTATTCTTCTACTTCCTTAGTTATCTAAAAGTAGAAGTTATTCTCTATAATAATTATAAAAGGTTAATCTATAACTTATAGAAAATTATAAACACTATATACTCTACTTATTATAAAGTAGTTATAGAGTTATTAAATAATACTTATAGTAGCTTAGTTCTAGAATTTAAGCAGTAAGGTAATAAAGTTATATATAAACTCTCTCTATAAAGCTATATCTATAAAGCTATTAACTTTATTAATCTTAAGGTAAAAGAGGATTTTAGTATTTACCTCCTTCTCTATAATCTTATTACTAAATTTAAATATTTAACCCTAATTATAATTATTTATAAATATCTTTATATTTATAAAAATTAGGGATTTTATAATAAGTTAATAATATAGAGTTACTATAATTAATAAGTCTAACTATAATATTAATTAGCTAGATATAAAAGGGTTTACTATAGTAGTTAATAATATTATATAAAAGAAAGTAAATAAATACTATAGTAAGGTTTTTAGCTAGTAAAATCTCTTATTAAAGCTTTTACTGAAGTATAAATCTCTCTTATTTATAGTTAGATAGCTAGTTCTCTAGTTACTAAGTTTAATATAGTTAAAGTAAAGCTTTATATCTTTAGCCCTTATAATAACCCTTATAGATCTATAAAGTAGTATTACTATTATTTAGTATTATCTTCTTCTATTATTTCCTTTAGAATACTAAATTTATTAATAGTAATAAGAATATTATAAATTATATAGTAATAGCTATAGTTACTTACTATAGTATTATCACACTTACTATAAGTAATAATCCTCAAGCCACACTCCTATTTACAAACTAAATAGATAATATACTTTATTATTTAAGGTTAAAAGAAATAGATACTCTTACTTAATACCTCTTAGTTAGAATAATCCTAAGTTTAAGTAAGTATTAGAAATATTAATAATAATACTATAAGTTATTATAGCATTTTAGTATCCTTTACTATATCTACTAATAGATTATTTACTATATACTAAATAATATATTATTTTAGTATAAAGTTACTAATAGCATTAAATATACTCCTTATTTAGATATAAGTTATAGTTCTAGGTTATTGATTGCATTGATGCCAAACTCTTATGCGATCTTTTGCGCGTTGTTGACGTTAACAGGCGCGCCTCGCGTGTGGCTGGCGTATTGATATGCCGGGTCTGGTGCGTTATGGGTTATAGGTATGCCTAGTACTCCTTATAGATAAGGATGAGGAAGAGAGATAGGTATAAAGCCCTACTTGCAGAGCTTTTTATGCTTCTAGCTGTGAGAACCTCTTAGAAGGTTAAGGAGTTATCTCTTATATATATCTTACTAGAAGGTTAACCTTTAGGTGAGGAGTTATTAGATATCTTATATAGTGGCGTTCACCTTGCTAGAAGGTTTACCTTTTAGGCATTTTTTACAGCACCTTACTAAAAGGTTTAGTAAAGGTATTGCTATAAGAGCTTTAGTAGCCTATTTAGCTCTAATATAATTAGTTCTATTATATATAGTACGGCGTTGCCTGCACTATTACTATTCTGCTAGTCTATTTAGCTAGAACATACGTCTAACTTTATAATATTTAGAGGGTTTGCTTACTAGCAGGAATATATAGAGTTTCTATATTATTATCCTTAACTAGTAGAGGGTATAGATTAAAGTGCCTCTATAGTGTTTCCCAAATTATACCTATGAACTAGGTGAATTTATTATAGTCTTTTTTATAGAGGGGCTGTATTATAACTATAAACTTAATAGTTCTAGGTTAAAAATAATTCCTCCTTAATAGTTGTAAAGTTAATAGTGGTACTTATTTTATAGTAAATAATTTAAGTATTCTGAGTAAAGGTTTTATAATATTTCAGTATTAAGTTTATAGTTATAATACAGCTCCCTATAAAAAAGACTATAATAAATTTACCTAGTTTATAGATATAACTTAGGAAACACTATAGAGGCACTTTAACCTATGCTCTCTACTAGTTAAGGATAATAATATAGAAACTCTATATATTCCTGCTAGTAAGCAAACCCTCTAAATATTATAAAGGAGAGCTTTTAAAGTAATATTAATATAGAAGTTCTCTATATATTCTATATTCTTAAGCATAAAATCTAACTTTATTTGATTTATATATCCTTAATAACTTAAATACTTTTTACTATAATAAAATATAAAGTAGTCTTTAAGTTAACTCTCTTGTTATTATCTTAAGTATAAACTAAACCTAGTTTTAAAAGGTTAAAGTTATTAATAAAGTAAGTAATACTATAGTTATTTAATATAATACTATATAAAAAGATATATAGCGCTATATATAAAGTTAAAAAGACGTTATAAACCTTAGGTTTTAAGGTAGCTTTATTTACTCTTTAGAGGAGTAGTAACTTAATAATATATATAATAACTTTACTTAAAAGACTTTTTAGCGTTATACTTTATTTAGCTCTTTAAGTTCTTTTTAATATAATTATATAGAAATAGCTAAAAGCTATTCTTTTTAAGTAAGTTTAACCTAAAAGTTAGGTTTCTTTTTAGTGTTAATTCTTCTATAAATAACCTAGTAATATTTATTACTAACTATACTTAGCTATATAAAGTAAGTAGTTTTACTAATAAAAGCTATCTTAATATAACTATACTAAGTTAGTCTTTATTTATAATCCTTACTATAAAAGTATAATTTACTTTAATCTTTAGTTATAAAATAAGTATTAATATTTTTAAATAATTCTAAAGACTAGCTTATAAAAGTAATAAGGATCTTTATCTTCTTTAAGTAAGCCTTAGCTATAAATAAGCTTTCTTATAGAATACTATTTAAAATTATAGTATATTTATCTAAGTTTTTAATTTCTAGCTTTATAGCTTTATTTTAAATAATATCTATAGGTTTCTAATTTACTTACTATAAAGTAATGCTATAGAATATTACTTAGAGAAAAGTTCTTAAAGTAAATACCCTTTAAACTTTAACTAAGTTAAAGACTTTAGTATATAGATAAATATTATACTATTTAGTAAGTTAAGTATTTAAGTTTATTACTAAGTCTATATAATTTAAAATAATATTATACTTTTAGTAAATAACTATAATATTAAATACTTTACTTAAAGTATATTATTATTTAAAAATCTTAATAAAAGTATAAAGTAATATATTATAAGCTATAAAGTATTTAAGTTATATAAACTAAAGGATTAAATCTATAATAGTAGATTTAACCTAAATATTAATAAAATTAAATATCTTCTCTCTTTGCTTTTTAATACTACCTTTAGCTATAACTTTAAAGAAATATAATTAATAGCTAATTTATATATTTAATTAATTAAAATAAAGTAGAGAGTTATTTAGGTTTTTAATATTATAAATAATAACTTATTTATTAATAGTATATACTTTACTTATATTTAAGATTTTATTTAAAAAGCTATCTTTATTTAAATCTATAAACTATTAAATATATTTTACTTTAGAGTTAAGTTTTAAAGTTACATACTATAAAGGTTAATTACTATATTATATAAGCTTTTTTTATAGTATTAAAGGCTAAAGTTAACTAAGTTACTATTATTATAGTTATTTAAAAATAAAAGAGAGAGAGTAAAAGTATATTTTATAATATAATATTTAACCTAAAGTATACTCCAAAATAATAGTTTAAAGATATAGTATAAGCTAAGCTTATAACTATTATAAAGATATTTTTAAAGGGTTTTATATAATAAGAAAATAGCTTAAATAACTATATAATAAATAAGTAAGCAAAGGATATATAAATATATACTTTTAGAGTAAGGTTAGCCTAGCAGCTAGATTAATATTACTACTAGATAGGCTATAACTAGGCCTATACGGGGTTATATAACCTATCAGACCCACACATCGCCATAAGCAAGGTATGTACAGGTTAGATATTCCAGGATATAAATTTACACCCAAATATAGGTTATTTAAATTAGATCTATATTAGCACTAAATTTTCATATATAGGCGCTAATTTAGCCCCTTAGTTAGTTACACACACATATCAATATATCAAATTACACATAATAATCACTAGCTATACTATTATCTAATAGTTATAAGTCTAGTTAATTTCTAGTAATAAGTATTTTAATTATATAGTCGTTTTCTAATAATATATAACAGCTATTAATTAGCAAAGCAAATCAGAATCCCATAATCAAAGTTATTATAACCCTAATATCTAATTTAGCTAAGTAATATAGCTAGCAATTATATTAAAAGAATAATAAGCCAGAAAAGTCCAAAGAAATCAGCTAGGCTCCCCTAAATCTAATATTATTAAACAAATTATCCATTATCAGAGAAAAAGCAAGAATAAACCACCTCCTTATTAATAATAAATCCCTTATATAAACTAAATTAAATCTAATAAATAATAAGAGTTTAAAATAAGCTTAGATAATATAAATATTAATACCTCTTACCTATAAAGCAATAATAACTAGGTTAAATAGTATAACTATATTATATTAACTACTAACTAATATAGAGTTAAAGACTATACTAATCTAGATAAAACTATCACTAATAATAAGCCTAGTCTTATCCTTCTAGATAATAATAACCTATTATTTAATAATAGAGCCTAAATTGCTAAACTATAATATTAAAGCTAATTAGAGAAATATAAGCATATCAGGAATAACTTAGTAAAGCTTAGCAGGAATATTATAATATTAATTAACTAGATCTATCTAAGCAAAGTTACTAATAAACCTAACACTTAATTAATTCTCAAAGTATTATAAAAGGAGTTTTAACCTAATAACTATATAAAATAACACTATATCCTTTAGTAATATAATACCCACCTTTATTTAGTTAAGAGATCTCAGTTATCTAAGTAGTTAGTCACTTACTAGAAAATTATAGAAGAGGCTATATAGACTAAGACTCTATCCCTAATAAGTCCCACTACTTAAATATCTAACTTCCTTAATACTATTAAGGAGATTACTCTAGAATACTATATAGAAGCTGCCTTCTCCTTCTTAGATAATAATCATAGAAGTAAGAAATAAAATAGTAGAATAAAGCTAACTAATCTCCTACTAACTATAAGCATAGACTAAGCTTATAAGTTTCACTACTAGATCTATATATTTTATCCAGACTAGCTCACCTTATCTAAACTACTATTAATAAAGTTAGCAAAGAGATCTAGCTTTATAACTTAGTAAGGAGAGGATAAAAAGGCTATAACTTTAATATAAAAAGCATTAGCTCTAGCTAGAACATTAAACTATTAGAAAAATAATAAGCTAAAATACCCTACCTATAAGAAGTACTACTAGATAATAGACTGCTTCTATATAAATCCCATAATCAGGCTAAAGTTATATAATATAAATAACTCTACTAATAAAGCCTATATTAAAGCTAGATATAAGTAGTTATAAAACCTAAGAAATAGTAAGGTGTGGACAAAGTTAGAGATTATAATTAAGGAGGCAAAAGCTAAATTAAGTAGTAACTAGAGAAATAATAATAATAGTTGCTAACTATTATAAAGTCGCTCTCAATTATAAGAACACTATAATAATATATATATTTCCCTCTATAGTTAAGATACTTAGAGTAATAATAAAAGCATCTATTTTTCTTCCTTCTATAGCTATAACTAAGCCAGCTTTATAGCAGGTAATACTCTTTATAATAGTATTATTATTAACTATAATACTACCTTTTATATCTGTAATAATATTAGCTATATAACTAACCTAAACTACTTCTAATAAAAGCAAATCCTTACTAGAAGAGGCACTATTATTACTAAAGCTATTAGTAAAATAAAAGTCAAGCTAAACTAAGATAGTATAGGTAAAAAAGGTATTATAGCACTTAATATATAGTTTTACTTATTATATCCTATAACCCTCCTATTAGTAAAAGTCCTATAGGATAAGAAACTTATATTTATAACTAAAGTCCCAGGCCTTAAAAATAAGTATAGCAAAGTCCTCTACTTTACACCTTATTAATTAGAGCAATATATTATTAAATACTACCTATATAATAAAGATAAAAATTATATTAAGAGCACTAAGTAAGTCTAATTTAATATAAATAATATAGAAAAATAATCTTTTACTAGTTTTAAGTTATTAAAAACCCAGAGATTATCTAAAGCTAAAGCTTAGTTATAGTATAAGAGGCTTAGCTACCTAAGTACTAAAAGCCTTAAGCAACTTATAAAAACCACTATAAATATTAAACTTAAAGAGATTATAAAAAATAAGTATAAAGCCTATACTATAGGCAAAGCTATTTAATAAATATTAAGAAAACCTCCTAACTATTAGCTAATAGTACTAGGTAACTATATCACTATTAACTTCTTTCCAATAAGCAAGCTCTATAATAGGGAGAAATATTTCCTGCTACTTAGTAATTACTAGTCTGATTTTATCTGGAAGTATACCCTATACACCTATAAGGAAGGTCTTAAAGCGCTCTAACATATTATTACCTACCTTAACTAATAATATAGCATCACTATCTCTATTATAAAGCTTAACTAGAATATAGCACTTTATAATACCTTTAATATATAGATAGCTACTAAGAGTATACTTATTAAAAGATTAGCAAACTATACTAGCACTTAAAACTCTATAAAAAGATATAGTAATATTCTCTTTATAATTACCAGAGCCCTCTAATATCAGTTAAGATTCCCTAAATCTCTAGCCCCAGAGCTTATCAGAGCAGAAATATATATAGCAAATAGGCTAGGCAAATATTACTATAAGTAAAAGACCCCTAAAAGCCTTATTAATAAGTAAATAAATAAATAACTAAACACTACTTACTATTACTCTAAAATCCCTTAAGTTAGTTATATAAAGAGATATAGCTACTAAATATACCTATTAATAATAACCTATAAACATAATAAATAACACTCTAATAAAACCTTACTAAAAGCATATATTAGCTACCTTTATAGATATAATAGCACTAATATCTATAGGATCTAGATACCTATATTAGGCAAAGTACTATATATATATAATATAATATTTAATAAGAGTATTATATATAATCTAATACTTAAAGACACTAATCTTCTCTATTAATAAGAGCTTTAATTTATATTTAAACAGCTTAAAATAAAGCAGCTAGATCTACTTATAGAGAAACTTTCTATAAACTCTATAATATAGAATAGAAATAAAAAGCTTCATAAACTAAATTAATAGCTTTATAAAAATACCTAGAATAACACTAACACCTAACTACTAAGCCCTATACTATTATAGAAACCTTTAGTTATACCTACTTTAACTAAGAGGATAAAAGAGGTAGTATAATAATTACTAGCATAGCCTATAACTATTATAGTTACTAATAAAAGGTTCTAATCTTAACTAGTTAAACCAGGCTAAGCTATAAGCTAAATCACTAAATTAATTAAGGTTAAAGAACCAGCTATATCACTACTAGCACTACCTTAAATAATAATATTAATAAGATTAAGAGAAAAACCCTATAAATCATATAATAATATACTATTTAAGTAAAGGATTCTAGTTAGACAGCTAAATCATTAACTAGCTATAGTAATAAGATTATTAATAAGATAATATACCTAAGAAACTTCTTAAAACTAATCTAACTTCCTACTACTAACTAATATAATTAAGAATAAGAAAGTAAAAGATATATTAGCTAAAAGCTTAGGCAAAGTCTATTATTAAGATCTCTAACTAGTTCTAATAAATTATATAGAAGCTTAAAGACACCTATACTAAATAAAGTAACTTACTATAATAAATATTAAATATTAAACTATCTAGAATAAGAGCATTTTTAAACTTATATAACTTAATAATATTAAAAATAGACACTATATCCTATTACTTAAATAGGTATTTATATATAAATTTAATAAGTATAGATACCTTAAAAAGTTTAAAGCAAAAATTTATATAAGAGGAGACCTATAACCTATAAATAGGTTAGATATCTATACCTCAACGCTTATATTATACTTATTTAGAAGTCTTATAGCAATTATAGTAAGATTTAACCTTAAGTTAATATAGTTAGACGCTATAAACACCTTTATAAACACTATATTAGATAAAGTTATCTATATCTACTACTTACTTAGGTTTAACCACCTAGATAAATACCTTATCTTATATAAGGCTCTATATAAGCTATATTAATCCCCTCTCTTATAGTAGCAAAGTCTTAAAATAACCCTCCAGCTCCTAAACGCAAAACTGCTAGATAAAGACAACTATATCTTTATATTAAATAGGATACTAATCTTTATATTTATTAATAATATCACTATACTTTTCTAAAAGGGAAATAAATCTAAGATAAGGGTAATTATTAATAGCCTAAAGTCCACCTATAAAATAAAAGAAATAGGCAAATTAAGTATATTTTTAGGTATTTAAATTATCTATAACTGTAACTAATATAAGTTATAGCTTTATCTAGATAAATATATTAAAAAGATCTATAATAAGTTTAGTATTAATAAAATAATATTAAAGAGATTAATAGTAATACTAATATTAGCAGATAACTTAACACTAAACCCTAAATAAGTAATAGCTAAAGAGGCTAACTAGTATTAATATAAAGTTAGCTTAGTTAACTATGCAGTAATTATTATAAAACCTAATATTATAAGAACCTTATTATAACTTTTAAAGTTTCTACTAAATCCCTTAAGGGAGCATAGTAATATAGCTAATTAATATCTTACCTATCTATAACAGATAAAATACCTTATAATTAAGTTTAACACTAATAATAAGGGTATACTCTATTATATCTTAGATATCTCCTTTACTAATAATAATATCACTTATAAGAGTACTTAAAGCTATATAATAATATTATTTAGAGAACTAATCAGTTAGAAGTTATCAAAATAACGCTAAGTTATAACTTTAAGCACTAAAGCAGAACTTATAGCCCTTATAAGTATAATAAAGAAATACCTTACTATTATTTAACTTATAAATAAACTTTAACTTTAGCTTAATAATAACTTTACTATATACTATAATAATATCTAAACCCTTTAACTATTTACTACTAAATAACCTTAAGTAACTAGTAAGTTATACTATATTAATATTAATAACCTATAGCTATAATAAGAGGTTAAAAGAGGCAGAATTAAGTTTAAATAGGTAAAAACTAATAAGATAGTTATAGATAGCTTTATAAAAGCACTTACTGCTTAAAACTATAGTTATTTTATCATATAATTAGAGATAGTAAATATCTAGTTATTAATTAATAATAACTCTCTCTACTAAGAAATAATTTATTTACTTATTATATTTAATTATTATATTTCACCTTATATTTATTTATAAACTTTAACCTTAAATATCTTAATAATAAAGTAACTTCTATAGTTAGAAACTATACTATTTAAATTACCTTATTATACTTATTATAATAGTATAAAGTCTAACTATAAAACTCACTTATAGCCTAAGTTATTTATAATTATATTATTTTAATTTAAAAGTTATTATAAGTTATACTTTAATATCACTTATATTTAGTTTAGTATTCTAAATTAATAACCTATTTATTATAACTAGTAAAACTAAATAGTAAAAAAGAACTAGGCACTATAGCTCTATAATAGGAGATTAATCCTAGATAACTAAATATATATTAATCTAAATTAGAAATATCTTAGAATTACCTCTTATAAAAACCTATAAACTCTACTATATTAAAGTATTAAGCTTAACTATATAATTAGAAAGTTATCTATATTTTTATAGTATTAAAGCTTAGCTAGATTATCTTTTAGTAGTATATAATTATAACTAATAAAGTATCTATAACCCTAAATTAAACTTAAAACCTTGAGGTTAAGTTACTAGCTCTTTTAGTTTAATATATTTAATAAAGTAGGAGGCTAAACCACTATACTAAATACTCTTAGATTAATACTAGGGGGGATAATAGCAATAATCTAATAGAGACCTATATATTATATAGCTAGTTAATAAGATAGTAGTAATAATAGTATTATAATAATAGAAGTATAAATAGAATATCTAGATCTTATAATAGCTTTATTTTAAGATCTGAGGAGGTATATCAGACCTATATATTGCTATAAGCAAGGTGTGCATAGGTTAGATATTCCAGGATATAAATTTATACCTAAATATAGGTTATTTGTATTAGATCCATATCAGCACTAAATTTTCATATATAGGCGCTAATTTAGCCCCTTAGTTAGTTACACACACACATCAATATATCAAATTACGCACAATAATCGCTGGCCATACTGTTGCCCAACATGACCCTAAGCGGCTCCGCGATGCATGAAGCTATCGCGATATATGGCTACCGCAGCCTGCACCCACCACTACATCCTATCTCCGCCTCAACCATGACAGTGCAGACCGCAACCCACCATACCTTCAAACCCCCGAGGAGCTGCCTCTAGATAAGAGTCGCACCGCCCTAGAGGGGCTACTCATTTTTCCAACATCGCAAAACTTCTGGCTCGACCGACGGCTGCATCGCTTTGGATGACTCCCACGGTGCCCTTCCAGAAGGAATTCCCTGTCGACGCAACAAGCTTCTCTGCCTGCTTGCCGTTGTATGCCGATCAATCGCCTGCGAGCCCACGAGTGCCCGCTTCGACGTAAGTCCATCGTCGCAGGATTCTGCCTCCTGCCCCAACCTTTGCCGACGTCCTTCCAGTTGTCTCTGCTTGACCGTATGCTAACTAGACTTCCTTGTCCTAGGCCACCCTCCTGATGTTCACAAACATGGAACTGCGGGTTCTCCAGATGCGAGTTGATTCCGATAGCCCCAACGGCAGCAACATATACATCATGACTCGAGGCCTTGTGCCGCCGAGCGAAATCACATCATCGGAGCATGGCTATGGCAATTGGCTGCAAGTAGTCTCGTGGCTGCGCTTCCGCTCCATCTCTCCCTTCGGCCACAGAGCCATGTCTTCGGAGGACCTTTTCTCTGTTACTAGGAAAGAGAACGGATCGGAAGGACGAACTGCCCGTGGGGATGTTGTTCGATCGCCGTCTTCCTCCTGGTCTTGCTAGGCCAACAAGACCTGGTGCGTGGCTGGTCCGGGTGGCCGACGACTCTTGACTTCGTTGGACCAGCTTGTTCCGTTCGTGTGGCTGTCCTTTTCTGTCGAAACTTGGCAGCATGCTGGGGATGTTAGTTCGTGGACTTTCGGATGATACCCCCCATAGGCATTACTAGGCGCGATGAAGTTAGAACCAGAATACCCTGTCGGAAATGGCTGGGTAAGTTACTACCACGTCGAAATGAAACGTGCTTGATGAAAGGCTCGATACTGCGGTAACAGGCAAAAGTTTTATCCCCTGTTCAGGTTCTTGTGGCTTGAGCAGTTCCCATAGGTACTTCTTCTCGTTGATGTTGTTAAGCGATTTTCTAGCTATTTAAAGTCATCTACCGCAGGACAAGTGGACCTCTGTCCCCACGATACCAGTGCTAGGGATTAAACATACTCATCACACGAAGTAGCTCCGGCTTGACGCCTCCCGGCAGATCCGGGCTGATAATCCAAATTAAGATGTGATCAAGCCTGGGCATTCAATCCGCGATCGCCCTCCTCCCAGGCCAAGAGCTTACCGAAGCTATCCTGGCACTTATCCATCCCGCCGCGATGGCCACCCCAAGACTACCCTTTGCCGTGTCCACAAGCTTTTGATCCTTGTTCGGGATCAAATCACGCTTGCGACTCTCCCCTTCCTAAGATTTGGGGCGCCGGGGATCCTTCCGAAGGTGTACTTAAGATACCCAGTAAGACTTCTGGGGTTTCTGCAGCGCACGAATAGGTATACACGAAGTACCTGTCTCTACAAGCTTTCTTGTAAAATGTGGAAGGCGCGTAATGAGGACGTGAGGGGGTCAGAGTGATATTTCTGGTCTAGGCGGTGTTAAGGGAGTTGCTGACCTCTAGACTGCACGGGAGGTTCAGTGTCGGGGAGACCAGGGAGATGGGCTGGAGACCTGTCATAATCCGTGACTATGGGATGCATTTATTCGGCGGACGGATATCACCTGGGAGGTAGCAGGACCAAGCATAGCTCGACTTTACTGAAAGGAGAGGAGTCGATTGGTTGACCCTAAGCCTCAACAGCCGACCTGCTACAATCGGCCTGCTGGTGTAGGCTGACCTTGGGTCATCTACTGATTTCCTTGAAAGTACATCGACTTAGGAGGTGACTACGCAGCAGCCATTATGGACTGCTCGAGACAGCGTGCGCCTACAACTACGCTCCCTGAGCTGATCCCTTCCTAACCCCCCAGTTTGGCAGTTGATTGCACATCTAAATGGCGGCTCCTGGTGAGCGGCAGGCGACGACCGACTAGAAGGCCGCTTAGTTGAATGTACTTGAGTTTCGTTCGCAGGCCAGTCTCTATTAGAAGGGGTGAGACATGCCCGCCTGTGTTGAGAGTTGGGCTTGGTGGCGAGCGGCGGCACTTTAGACACGAGAGAGAAGCCGAATGGAGAGACGGCGCGAACGGGAGCCCAACTCTGACCAGAACCGGTCGAGGGCGACAGGGGCAGCCACAAGAAACTTCGGCATTGCTCCAGGTGCCAGATTTACAAAGAGAGATTGGCCTCGGCCCAGATTGCTGGGTGAGCACGCAATGAATACTTCTGGTCAAGAGGTTTGTCTTCCAGCTGTTCTCGATAACTGTCTTGACTGGCAACAACGCCGTGGAGGGTTTCCAAGAGAATGTGAGAGGCTCGTAGTTTGTTGACAGGGGTGCGCCTTCCACTGGGGCTACTCCCTCATCGGTCCGTCGACCAAATCAGTTTATCAGAACCCGACCGTCATTTGAAAGGGAGACATGGACAACTAGTAGGTAGACAGACAGGGCACGCTTGTCAGTGACGCAACGCGCAACGGTCTTATGCCGTGGAAACTGCTGCTGCCGGACCTGGAAGGAGGAGAGGCTTGTGTGGTCAGCCACAATTCCCTCACAACAGCATTCCAAACAGGTATCGCAGATAGCGTTTAATGCGACTACTATACTCTATCGAGTACTAGATCATCTCGGTCTGCTCGACAAATGCATCCTCCTGCTTCTCCAGCTCTGTGTCCTCCAATGCTTGCTGGATAAACAGCTCGATATCTCGGAGCGTGGAGACGTAGAAGTCACGCACCTGCTGCAGGTCAACAACCGTATTGAGCACGACGGTCTCCGGCTGCATGGCAGCGGAACCATGTCCGGCAAGCTTGATCGTACAAAAGCTGCCTGAGAGTCATACCACCTAGCCGCCTCGGTGGCAGGAGCAGGGCGCCTAACTCCGTAATCGACGAGGAGGGCCGACTGTGCATCGAGTTTGTCCCAGCATGTGATGGGAATCAATGCAAGAACATCCACGCTTGCTGCCGAGCGGAAGTGGAAGGCTCTATAGGTGAAGAGTTCCTCCTGGAGAAGATAGGAACAGGTCGCTTGTGGTCGCTTTTCTTGGCGGCCTACCACAGGTTGCCGTCCTGAAAATAGGAATCGGACCAATGGATCAAGCACCTGTAAGTGCATCCATTTTCTGGCGCGACTGATAGACGGGAAACGAAGGCTCATGCGAACCCTGGCGCGGCGCAGTGTGCTTCGTCGACATCCAAACCGACCATGCAGTCACCCACCATCTCGTATTGAAGGAGGCCGTGAATGTGTCAAGGAATGAAGCTAACCTCGCCTGGGTTGTGCCCAAGACACCAACCCCTCGGCCCCAGTATTGTTTCGGACACCTTCGACAGCAGTAACGAGTAACGTCACATAGATACGTTCGTCTGGTGGACTCGGTGCAATGGGTGGCCCTCAAGGGTAATCGCAAGGCTGGGGGAGGTGTGGATGTCGAGACTGCGTTCCTGAACCCGAGCGTTAGGTCGGAGCAGTTTCAACGGGAGAAGGCCGGGGTCAACAGCGACGCTGTAAGTAGAAGAGACCTAGAAGCAGAGACGTGGCTCTGGGGCTGGTGTGGAGGCTGGTATGGGCATCGTAGCTCTGTGGTTGGCATTGTTGTTGCTGGACCGCTCGTGCCACGTGGCGCGGGGTGGCCTCGTGAGTACCTGGTGCGGGAGGGATCGATGTACCTAGCGGGGCAACGTGCCTGTGGACATCGGACACTACATAGGTAGGTACTAGCCACAGCGAGGCTCCACACGCTGCAGTCAATTAAACAAATGTGCCGGGCACATCACATGATTACTCCACTCGGATTAAAACGGGAACCTGGACCCGCTCCGCTGACCAACTGGAACCTACCTAAGGTCGGGTAGGTAGGATGGGTCGTGCTGCCTTCCCAGCTCGCGAACGAAGGCACGACTCTCGTTGTTCTTGCTAATGGCGGAGACTTTCGACCGAAATCTGGTGAGGGACGCGGCGTTCGGTCTGCAGATCGCCCGCCAATAGCAACAGGCGGCAGCCAGCTGACTCTGTTCTCGTGGGGGCAGGGCGAGGCAGGACCTTTCGATCGACTGCGACTTGACGGTGTGGGCCAATGTACACCCGGTTGGTACATTTGCCCCCAAAAGAGTAACGTTCCTTACCGTGGTGTGGTGGTGTGGCGACTCACCGAAAGGTCACCGACGCCGCAAGCCAACGACTCGGGAGGCTCCCGCCACTACCTACAACTGCAACCCACAGCGCTGGTTAGACCACACACTGTGCATGGGCAACATGTGGTTGCATTTGCAGTAGGAAAAGGCCCATGCGTTTCAACCGGGACCACCACAGCCGGGTTGGGCTGGGGGAGCTGAAAGCGTTGCCTTCCCCAGCTCATCCTCGGCGGTCTCAAGCGAATCATATATACGGAGGAAGGGGTGCTCGTGGACGAGGCCCGCAGAATGGTGGCTGGCTTGCATGCAACAGCCATGAGAAATCAAGCCAATTGACGCGGAAATTGACTCGCACCTAAAGGGGGAAGCCGCGAGGGCGGGACATCCTGCTTTGCTACGGACCAGCTTGAACAGGTATTTTGCTATTAGCTTAAGTTGAAGGGTTCCTCGGTGCTTTGAGCGCCGAGAACAGTGTGTTAGGTTCTGGCCGGCCGGCTGGATGGACCGGACTTGCAGGGCTCAACTCGGTGGGGGACTATGACGCGGGGCGGTGTACCCCGCACCTCGCGAAGAGTCACGGGATATCGCGCTCTGGGCGTGGAGTTTCGTTTGCTGCATAGGACTAATACCTTTAGCAGCCCGGGTTGGCTCAGAAGTGTGGGGATTGTGCGAAACATCGCACCAACCCCGCAAATCTAGCCTTTTTTTCTTGGGACGCGCCTGGGAATGTTAGCTTGCTGAGGTATTTTCGCGGAAACATCAAACTTATCGAGCACCAATATTCACGCTGCAGAAGAGTCTTCTGTGAATTTAGTACAGCGTACATTCGCTTAAAGCCAGGCGCCAGCTTCTGCCTATAGTCCCGGAATAAATGGTGTCCACGCACTCTGGTGGAAGCTGTCTCGTAGTCCCACCATAACTCCATCAAGGTACGTGAGGTGGGCTTGCCCTGTGGAGTGCCTCGACTCCCCACGCTACCTAAGATACATTCACATGCTTCCCGTCACCGCGTGCCCGTCTGGCAGGCCCTCTCCGCTTCCATTGATGCCGACGCTCATTTCGGGATCCAGAAGGCAAGTCAACGGACCAGGCTCCTTGGCACCCTACCTAGATCCGTAAGTCCCCCCACACCTTGCTAACTGTCTGTCCTAACTCTTTTCTTCCAGCTGCATATGACCGACTGCCAATCCTCCTCCGATCTCCAAAAATGGCTCCGCGAGTCCTTCAAGTCACCGTCCATCAGACAAACCCTCAGACGAGGTGCGCTGAATGGAGACCCTTTCCGTCAGCTATGACACCCTCTCCTCGAGCATTGGGACCGGATCGATGGCTGATGGCGGAAACCTGAGCATGCCCGCAGCTTAATTATCCTCACCGAACCACCGCCGTGGCATGGGTTCTGCGTCTCACCCCCGCGCGCAAGGTTTCACACTGGTTGGCGACAGCCTCTCGCTTTAGTGTTGATTCTTTAGGTCTGTCGATGCCTCTTGTCTGCCGTAGCCTGCACCAACACTGAGCAATCTGGGTTCTCGTCTTGGTGTCTTTGTGTGAAGCTTCACTGGGGTCGACCATCCCATTGGAGAGATGAGATTGTGGGATAGATCGATGTGTATGGGGAGGGCTCTAAGACGACGTCAAGTAGGGGTTAATCCTGGGCCGTGGTGGTGATATGGTCAGCGACCGATAGAAGATGAGAGGAAGGAGCAGCGCGAACCTCTGGAGATCAGGGAGGAGTGCCGTTGGGTCCAGAGCTTCGTCTCTGGCAGTTCCAGCAGCGCGAAACCGCTCGCCGACAAGGCTGAGCGGGGTAAAGGCGTTGACCAAGCTTCATCGTCGCGGTTTGGTAGGCGGGGAAACCTGTGGCTGCAATGGCAAGGCCGCAGAACGAAATCCCGTGGCAACGTTCGTGGGACGGGAACTACCTACTGAAGTATAGCCAGTCAGCCAGTCGGTGTATTCTCCAGGCAGTCGTGCTTGGGTAGGGGCCCTTGGTCGGCTTTTGAGTGGAGGCTGGGCGCAGGCTGAGGGCAGCTTCCCCTCAATGCAGCCTGGCCAATGGAGCCCGAATGGACCAGACCACACTTGGCCTGGGGTGTGGCGCAACCCAGCTCAAGCCACCGCCTAAGGTACCCAGTAACCCCCCGGGCCAGGTAAGGTAAGGTAGGTGGTGCCCGCTTGCGGAAGTGGGGCTTTGTTTCACGCGCGACGGTTGGTGCAGCTGCAGCAAATACCTACATAGCTGACTATTGCACAAAAAGTACCTTACGTTCGGCCACTGACGGCACCGCGAGCTTCCTTCCATGTCCTCGGGGTCACGGCCAGCAACGTCGCAACGTCATCGGTTAGCCAACCCCAACAGCCGGTTGCTCCCCGTCAGTGATGCTTTTTGTCGGAGCTAAGCAGGCAGCGGACCTCGAACTGCCACCTCCGGGTCCCTCCTTGGTCTATCTCTCCCTTGCGACTCCAGCCCATGTGGAGCGGGAACAGTCGATGCCCCTCAGACAAGGCAGCAGCAGTGTCTTCGCCGACTTCTCTTTCGCGTCCGGCAAGTTTCTCTCCCCCCTATAACAACCCTAAAGCTGATTCTAAGAACACAGGAGCATGAAGCAACCCGGAACCCGATCGAACAGCCGCGAGCTGCCCCGAAGAAGAACTACATATGCATCCCCCGCCCCGAACTCCCCGCCACAATCGCAGCAGCCGGCACTAACCCGATGCTGGTCAGGGCGACACACACGGTGATGGACACAGCCAGTATGAGGGGCTGAATAACGCTGCCGAGCACCCCATTCCTGTTTCTAGCGTCTAAACGATTTCACGACTGGCTTCATCAAGCAGGACAACCTCTTTTCGCAATGGAAATGCAGCAGAGACTCTACACACGATACATCACGAGAAACGTCCGCCGCACCGAAACAGAAACAGCGGGCTTGAACAAGACGATGGAGCTGGAGAAGGGGTATCCTGTTCTGATCTTAGGGCAGAATTGTGGTCATCACTCTGAGCTGGAATGATGAGGTCTAGATGGGCCAGGCGGTACTGGGGATCTATGCTAGACTGCGCGCCGCGGTGCATGAACGCCTGCGCTTGCGCTGATGCAGATCAGTCATGGTAAGTTGTTATTTCACCGGGGCCATTTTTGTGGGTTTGGTTTGCTTCCGTTTGCCAAATTTCGTGGGCCCAGATGAGTTCTCGGAGTCGGCGGCTCCCGGTTAAAGCCGTGGGTCAAGGATCTTTATCGCGGACCAGCCATGGTTCCTACTAACCATGGTGCCTCGAACCAGGATAGCGGCCTTTGTTCTGTGTTGCCAGCGTTCATGAGACACACTACGACGATGGCCAAGTGGCCGCGGCATCAACCTCCCCGCTTTCCCAAAAGAAAAAGCGACATATGGCTGTCCTAGTAGAGGCCCTGTGAATACCGCGCTCCGTTCAAGTTGCTGGTTTCGGGGATGCGCCCCTCTAGGCGCAATCTATATGCTCGAAACCAGCTACGCCGTTATCTTAAAACAACATCAAGCCCCTCAGCGTAGTTCATCTCCAGCATCTCGTTTGCTCAGGCTGCCGATGCACATCAAACGACCATGTGGCCGAGGTTAGTACGGTGCGCCTGCCACGAGATTCTGGCAGCCATGCCTTTTGCTTCATGGCTACTCCTTCGTCCCTCATACTAGACGCTGCATCCATCCCACCCTCGTGGCAACCGCGAGTGTGCCTCTGCCTACCTTGCGCTCGATTGCACTCCCCTCCTCAGAGCCCAAGGCAGTGCAGCGGTCGGACCTGGCGCAGCTGATATGTCCCACGTCCGCCCCTGAGATTTTGTGTGGCCGGCATCCGCGGAACGTACGTCCTGTCCTTCTGGATAAATTCCCGCCAAATGTCCAGTGCTTCTTACCCGTAGCAGACAACCCCCGCAACGGAAGTGCAATCCTGTTGGAGGCAGACCTGATTGGAAGACTACTGATCTCGTGGCTCCAGGGCTCTGTTGAGCGACCTTGGGGAGCTAGAAACATACCATCGCGTGCTAGTCTCCCCACCACCCCTGGGAGCAAATCGGCCCCTCAAGCCTCTCACTGGTATTCCCTCTATCTGCTAATTCCTTCGCGGCGTTATTGAGAAGTCACACACGTTGGCCGAATGGTGCCGGCAAGGCTGTAACAGAGCCATGCGAACGTTCAATGTCGAGATCAGTCATCCCACATTGTTTGTGTTCATAGCCCTTATACTCAATTTGACATTCATTCATTCCCTGTGTTCATGATTCGTTCCCTGTCGTGTAAGGGCTCCCGGTGCTTTTCTCCCGTTTTTGAAGCTATGACGGCGCTCTTTGAGCCTGCCACTACCCTGTTCTGCACCCATTAAGCAGAAAGTAATGAAAGCTCCCTCCGCGTCGCAAGGCGCTGTTTCCATTATCAGACTTGCCGGGAAGTAATGTGCCCGATATTATAGAGCCATAGGAGTCGGCAGCTGGTCTCTTCGTAGGGCAATGACGGATTGAAGTCACCGGTAACCCGCATTGCGCGCCCCCGAAAAAGCAATAAGGATGGAACGTAGTACAGGACGGCAGCATGCTGGTGATCGCACGAGAAGCATTCTGTTCGCATTCTCGATGCGGGTAGCGGTTCACGGAGGAGCCAGACTGAGCCCTTCATGAAGCTCGGCTGGGTACACGCCATCCAAAGTAGAATCCTGGGATAGCAGAGCTTTGATAGCTGCAACATAAATGCGAAGCCACACAGAAAAGGGCCTGTTGCCCAAGCAGTTAGCTCTCCGGGTCGAGTTTAAAACTGAGAACTCAAAGGCTGCGGCAGAGCAGTCCAATCTTGTGGAGCATCATAAGGCACGCCCATACTCTTCAGACGGAGACACGTACGCTACTTAAGTTCGCTCACTCTATTACATCCACCATTTAAACAGTCATTCCAAGCATTCTGTAGTCAGGGACATCATAGACTAGCATAGAGATATTTACGGTATGCCTTCATAACATGGGATTCAAGATATCTCGTGATATATTATCTCGTCGCTTCCTCTGCCTCTACCACAGTTTCCCGGAGGCAAAGCATCCTCAGTTCAACGTCACCATAGTAAAGACTAGCTTTAGGATATGTTACCAACCACTTGCAGCAGCTCGTAACTAACTGAGGTCTGCCAAAAAGAGCTTCTATCAGGACAATAAGAATGACAGCATTCTGCCTACTTAGGCCATGAGAGGATCAAGGATTGCATGCATTTAATTTAGACTTCTCTGGTCAGCGCCACCGCCCGTCTAACATCCCCTCTCCCCAATAACGCATTGTATTAGTTCTAAAAATAGATCTGGTTAGCTGTGCTTGAAGTAAAAACCTGATTTAACGTGTTTCATGCCAACAGTGTGCAAGCCATACTTTTACAGGCAACGTGAGTCTGGTTTTGGAAGGCCTTCATGGCAATGCTTTTTGTGGCAGAGCGGACAACTTTCCAGATATTAACCAGGCTTCTAAATCGATATGCTTCTGCAACCCTCCATTATAAGGTCGGAAGGGCAGTTGCAGATGTCTTCAAACTAGAAGTTATGAGGCGGGTGGTTATCATATGCTTTCAAAATTCGAGCAAGAGTCCAAAGCAGGCCAATATGCTTATAGCAGTTAAGTGGCCCTTTTCTGCTAACCAGGCTTATCCCCAGATTAAGCAAGCTATCAGTTGTCTGATTGCATATTAAATCCTGCTGGTTGTAGTACTGGAAAAGTACGGAATTAAGATCACCATAGATCTTACGGTGGTGCATATGCATAGACCGGAAGAAAACAAATTAGGTTAATAAGAAGTTTAGGTCAACGAGCTCAGCCAGGGTTTAATTATTCAAACAGCTCACCCAGGTACACTCCAGGAAGATCCTCGATGTGCTTGATGTAACAATTCGACTCAATCTTCCTTTCTCATGTAAAAGCAAGATTATAGCGAAAAGAATGGTAATGATGAAGTCCCTCTCCTTACTTCCTACCTTCTTCCGGCATGTGGAAAGATCTATTCCAGAGCTTCGTACGTTCTAGTATCAGGGGCCCGGGAAAATGTTTGAGACTCGTATTATGAACTGGTAACTTGGCAGGTTGTTGATCGACAAGGCCGCAGCGGCGTTAACAAATCTTTGCGAAAACAACAAGATTTCACAGGTGACGTTAGGAATTTGGCTAATGAATAGATAGAGGTTAACATATCACGTTGGAGATTGTAGTAGAATCTTTACCCGGGTTTAAGTTCATCGGAAAGGTTTGAGGTACCAGTCTAAGACCTTTATCAGTTGCTGAGGTAAGATCGACGAGGGCGTAAGCTAGAAAGCACTTTGTCTAAATATGTTTCCTGCCTTGAGAGAATGCTTTGTGACGATTCCTTCTCTGAGAATTCGACGTCGAGCAGAAGGGCACCTAGCGTCTGCCTCAAAGTGAGGTTCATGAGGGGGATCACGAAGATCATGCGTTATTATGGCCGGATGCTGTGCTCTTGCTCCTCGGCAGCAGGGGTCAATGAGTATTCTATCTCTGCGTGAATTAGGTGGCCTGGCCAGATATCCTACATCGTGAAGTGATGTTGCGTGGTCAAGGTTAAACCCATTTGATAAGCGTCCGCGCTCTCGAGATAATGTCTAGCGGCTTCTTCAAGCTCTTCTGCTCCGGCTGACTATAAATAGAGTGATTGCATTAAGTCATAAGTTTTTTCTTTCGTCTCGTCTGCTAGCAACGGCAAGCCTGTCACAATGGCTGAAGCCCACTGCGCGCGCTACTCTTCACATTGAATTAGTCTACAGCGTATAGTGTCCTCTATAATTATAAAGCCCCCGGTCTTCAATTGGATACCGATTATCCAAGCTCAACGCACTATAAGCCTTCCCCAATTAATCCCAAGCAGGAAGACCCTACCAATTTTAATCTCTTCGTCTATGATTCTGGTGACGTTTGCGCACACCTCGCATTCCCCTTCCTGCGGCACAGCGTGACCAGCGGTCAAAGCGAGAGACGCAATATATAAGCCAATACGATATTCCACAAGAACCGCTACAGCTCGTGGGACAATGGCGTTCAAGTAGGTCAAGCTGCTGGCAAGGAAAGCCTTTACGCGACTTAGTGCCGCTGCAGCGCCACTAGCGTATGTCCGTCTCTGCGAGCCTCCTGATAATCCCGTACCAGTGAGCTCTGAGGGTGGTCTGAAAGGTTGTAGTGTGGTGTTCGTGACAGGTGTGGATCGGATGGGTTCTCTTTGGGTCACAGTCGAGCCCACTGGCGTGATCACAACCTGATCAAACGCTCTGGGAGAAGTTTGATCTTCCCGGGCGGGCTTCCGCAACTTTGAGGATGGAGAGGATGATGAGCTACACATCCGAGGTGTTAAATGCTTACTGGACGACTAGGTTTGACGCTGTTGGAGTTGATACTTCCGAGCCCTCCTCTAGGTGGAAATTCTATGAATAGAGATTGCGTTGACAAGGTGTGTGAGGTTTGTGAACGGAGTCTTCGAGACGTAAGTCTATTCTTCGCAGTAGTTTGATGTTTGCAGGGTAATAAATACGTCTCCATGGGGCATTCGGGGAGGTTCTAGTATGGTAGTGACCCTATTTCGTGAGATGAAACAATTAAATGCAAGATGATTGTGCCTTTTCTGTCAAGTGGAACATCATTCCCCTCACGAAAGCGGCAATTACAGAAAACAATATTCGGATGAGTTATTGTCTGAGGTAGGCAGTAGATATGACATTATCACCGTCTCTCATTAAACGTTTGAATAAACTCCTGTTGTCCCCATGTTGCCTCACATTCCGTGACGGATTTGCAGAAGAGGACAAGAAGAGGGTGGAAACACCGAGATGCAGGTTCATCTTGACTTCTCTCTGTCTTTCTTCTTGTGAGTCTCGAGCGGAAGATACCCTTTAAACATATCATAAGGTAGGGTCTCTGAAGGCTTCAGCAGAACCTGGCTATGGCAGAGGTTACAGACTGGCGCGTTGAGAGTTAGGTCTGGCTAACAGAAAATCTTTGCGTGTATGGAATGAAGACCTGCCCGGATGTTTGTCACAGCTGGGTGAGTATGACAGGACTAGACCTTAGACAAGCAACTGAAGACGCTCCGGCGATGGAAGCGTTTCAAGAAGGGTTAAGTAATTACCACTTACAGATGGAACACAAACACTTCCAGATTGCTGCTGCAGGATATCTTGAATCCGGGCGGTCTAATTGTAAAGGTAGAAGAGTTAGTGTAGGTATGAGGAATAGAAACAGAGTAACGAAACGTCAGGCGCTAACATACTGCGCCTTGCGCGACATTGAAGATCTCAGAGCATCGAAGAAGAGAAAAGATCTAGGCACAACAGTGTTTGTTGCTTAGATTTAGGTGGCATATAGCTGATTTGAACCTACTAGAGTCATTCGGAAGTAATCTAATATGGTGAAGATTAAGAAAGAACAACCTAAAAGTTTCGAAGTTTTAGAAAAGAGATCTAGTAAAATAGACTCAGGATAATTAAAAGTTCTCTTCAGTTCCAGTTTCAAAAGACTGCAGCACCATCTATTCCACCGTTAGAACCTTGCCCTTTTCGATCGGAAAGATATCTGCTGCCAGCGTTATAAGTAAAGGTCTAGATATACAGAGGAGCTCAAAGGCCCGGGAATCATAGTCACATCCAATCATCTTGCTTCTGCTATGCTTCTGAACGCAATCTTATCATCAATTTCAGAATCAACACGTCAAGGGTTTGAATTACGCCCAAAACAATGTCAATAATTGACGTTAAAACGGATCGACATCTGCAACTTTCTCAACAACAAGGCTTCCTGCTACAGGCCTTGGCTATGATCAACTCGCATAGTGTTGCGCTGCTTTTTGCGTCTATTAGACAGTCTCACGCAGGAGTTGCTAGCACTTCTTGGGAACTAGTAAAAGCCCTATCATTTTACATCGTAAGTTGGAGACTGGACTACCCTGACGATTTAGGAGGCTTAGAGACTGGCTAATGAGCATTAGAGGATAAGCTGCGTGTTTAAATGGGGCCTTGCCACACGGCTTTTAGCTGCATTGCAATTGGCCTGAAGAACACTTCGAAGACAAATTGAGGTATGAGCATACGCCTCGAAATACTTCGATGAGCGCCGGTGTTGTTAAGTATTAACAGAAAGGCCTACCAATTTGTGAAAAGACAAGGCAACTTGAAAACGGCCGCCTCGGAGAAGGAATTATCTGTGTCCCAAGTGTTGGTCCTTTGACCACCAAAATCATATAGAACCGCTCTAACTCTAATAAATCCCTGATGCAGCTGCTCCTCTCTCAACTTAACAGACTTAGAGGGGGAAGAAGAAGACGGGAGGCTTTATGTTTACGATAAATGGTTGCCCGGTAGGCTATGACTGAGCCGGCTTGAATGATGTGCCCTCGGGGGGAACACCGCCTGTTTTCATTTGCGTAAATGGCAAGATAACAGTAAGTCACCCCGCTGGCCAGCACATGGCTTTCTATTAGAAACAGATGACTGTGTTATGACCTTGAATATTGCCCTAGAGATGTTTGACGATTGTGGCACTTTGAGTAGTGACCCAAGTTGATAGGTCTGGGAGTCCATTTTCGAGTGAGAAGCGTGCCATGCTGGAGAAACGTTAGAGGCAATGGCCCAGAGACTCTCCTGGAAGGCTGTAAAAAGGCGTTGGACCAGATAACTTGGTGCAGACTGAGGGGAATGTCTGTCTCATGGTCGTCATCAGCACTGCATCTCCCGGCGATCTGGCCTCCTTCCGCGCGTGGGTGATTTTGCAGATGTAGAAAAAGGCCTCGCGCTCGGACGAGATATGGAAGATGACGCTTGGGTTCAATGGAAGCCCCCTTAGCCATGTGAATGAAGTTGAAATGATTGGCATCTATACCTACGTGCTACTAGAGCTTTAACGAGGAGGAAAAGAGACCACTGCCATCCTATTATAAGGTGCGCTAACGCCCCGTCAGTGGTTTTACCCTGACATAATCATTAATCTCGAAAATGCGCATCGAAACGGCTAAATTCTGCCGGCAAAAGCTCCCCAATAGCGGATGCTCAGACTTCTTTCCCGGTCATCACGACGTAGCTCATATCTCTACATCTCTACCCAAACATTCTAATCATACCAGCATCTTATTGATCGCTATCAACGGCATTAAGAGCTTAGGTCCCAAACACCGACTCATTATCTCGCGGACCTGTAAGCCGCCTGTGGCTCATACGTCGAAGCTTGCAAAGCATATAACATCCTTATAGGAGTTGTAGTAAGTGGTATTTCCACGGAAGCAGGAGTAATCAGGCCAGAATAACAATATACCTATATAGTCTAGTCTTAACTCACGTATTGAAATTATAGTATGTGTCTAGAATACTGTGTCTGTTTAAGCAGGGGGAATTAGCTATAACTTGCCGTGTATCTCAGCAAGAGAGTGGCTGGTTAATCTTGGGCCATACTTCCACGAGCTATATTACCTATTGCAGGCTCCACGAAGAGTATATAGTATCCTTTATAATATTCACTAGCTCTTAATATAATTCTCCTTTCTAGTAGAGATTCAGTAACTGTTAGTTTTATGCTAGATTGCGGGTCAGTTACACGGGACTTAGGGCTCCCTTTATATATATATATATATTAAAAGCCTTTAAGTTAATATATATCTATATTCTAGAACTTCTACTTAACTATATAGGTAGTGGTGTTAAACTATATATATATACTCTGTAATAGGTTATATAACCTTATATATATCTATTAATTATAGTATATATCCTGCTACTTTATAGATTATAGTATTAGTGTAATACTAGCAGTCTTTTCTTTAAGACTAGATATACTATAACCTACTAAAATATACTTCTATATTATTAATATCTATTATAAACCTAAAGTAGGTTTAAAAATATTAAAATAGTATAGGATTATATACTAATCTTATTCTATATTTAAAATAGTTAAATCCTCCTCCCCTAAGGCACTAGAGCTGCTTTAGTATATCTAGTGTTATTTATCTAACTTCTTAGCCTTCTCTTCTTAAGTTATTTATTCTTCTATCTAAACTATTACTTTATTATTATTAATAAAGTATTTAAGAGTCTAATTTAAAGTACTCTTTATAAAAGTATCTATAGAATTATTATCTCTATTAATCTATTATATCTTATAGATCTCCCTCCTTTTATAGAACTATTAAAGTGCTATAATATTAATTATTAATTACTTCTCCTTTATAGTACTAAGCTTAATAAGATATTTATATAGTAAGTATAAATTAGTATAGATAATTATAGAGATATAAGGTCTCTTAAGGTAGTTAGTGAGTTTCTAAAATATTATTATAATAGTATAAATAAGATTTATATTAGTAACTATACTAGAGACTTTAGAAACTAAAATACTTTAGATAACTATTTTATACTTTATTAAGCTAAAATAAATAGTATTACTATAGAAAATATTATTATTTATTATCTTATTAGTGAGGATAATAATAAATCTAATTTATAATAAGAGGTCTGAATTATTAGTGAAAGAGCTATTAATAAAAATAAATAGTTTAGCTTTTATTAAGTTAATAGATATAAATATAAAGCCATAGTTAAGGTTCTCTTTTTACTACTTAAGGTTCTCTTTTTACTACTTAAGGTATTAATTAAGTGCTTTTTTATCCTTAGTAGTTAGCTTCTAATACTATATAGCTATAGATAGATTAAAGCATACCTTTAGTAAGTAAATTAATATAATATATATATCTTTTATCTATTACTAAATATATTACTATTATTATTTAGTTAAAGTAGCTCTTAAGTTAATAAGCTTAATCTTATTTCCTTATCTCTTTTAGTATAGAGTAAGATTACTATTTATATTTAGTATAATAATACTATTATTAAATATTAGTAAGTTATTTAGGTTAAGTTATTACTTATTCTTTATAGTAAAACTAGCTTTTATAAGTTTATTATTCTCTTATTTTAAGAAATCTAGTATTAAAAGTCTAAGAGTATTATTAATTTATATATTAATAGTACTAAAGCTATTAGTAATAGTTAATAAAATTAGTAAGTATAGATTAAATAAGGATTAATCTATCTTAAGCTTTTCTCTATAATACTTACTCTAAGTTACTTATTAGTAAGTTCTAGCTTCTATAATACTATATAAGGGTTTAATAATTCTTATAATCTAATTCTTAGAGTATTTACTTTAAATTTTACTTAATAGATCTATTAATATTATCCTATTAAGCTCTATTTAGAATTAGATATATACTTATATAATATTCCTAAGCTATAGAATAAATCTCTCCTTTATAAGTAATAGTACTAAAGCAAGAAGTAGTTATTAGCTTACTCTTTAAATTATTAGTAACTATATAAGGATTAAAGTCTTATTATTATTACTATAACTCTAAATAATAAGCTATAACTTTTTATAAAGTTAGTCTATTCCTTTTCTCTTAACTTTATAAACTATATAGAATTTAAAAATCTAGGTTTTACTATAAATAGTAATATTATAGAGAATAATCTTAATGTTATGCTAACACTGTAACCCGCAAAGCGGCAGGATATATACTATAATTAATAGATATATATAAGGTTATATAACCTATTGCAGAATATATATATATAGTTTAACACCACTACCTATATAGTTAAGTAGGACTTCTAAATAGATATATATTAACTTATAAGCTTTTAATATATATATATAAAGAGAGCCCTAAGTCCTATATAAACCTTAATCTAGTATAAAACTAACACTAATTAGTGGTTAACCTTATATATTATATTACTTAAATTCTATAGATTAGTAAGGATATTACTTAAAGAGGCAAAGTAATAACTTCTATACTATATTTATAATCTAGTATATAAGGGACTTATCTTTATGCTATCTAGGTTATTAAGTATAAAGAGTAGGTTTGCTTATAGTATATCTATCTTAAAGATCTTAATATACCTCTATATTTATTATATAGATAATTACTTCACTAATATAACTTATTATCTATAAATACTACTTAAATAATAAAAATAAGAGATAATAGATAAATAATAGATCTATAAATATTATAATAAGCTAATATAATAAGAGTTCTACTATAGAATTATCTATCTTAGTAAGATTACTATATTTAAGCTTAAGATCTATCCTCTCTATATTTATACTACTATTTTTTAAAAACACTAGAAATCTATAGTATCTATGCTTATATATACTAGAATATTATAAGACCTTTACTCAGAATGCTTAAAATACTTATTATAAAATAAGTATTACTATTAACCTTATAATTATTAAGGAGGAATTACTTTTAACCTAGAACTATAACTTATATCTAAATAAGGGGTATACCTAATACTATTAGTAACTTTATACTAAAATAATATATTATTTAGTATATAGTAAATAACTTACTAGTAGATATAGCATAAGATACTAAAATGCTATAATAACTTATAGTATTATTATTAATACTACTAATACCTATCTAAACCCAGGATTATCCTAAATAAGAGGTATAAAATAAGAATATCTATCTCTTTATACCTTAAAATAATAATATATATTTTCTATTTAGTTTATAGATAAAAGTATAGCTTAAGGATTATTATCTATAGTAAGTATAGTAATACTATAGTAAGTAACTATAGCTATTACTATATAACTTATAATATCCTCACTACTACTACTAAACTTAGTATTCTAAAGGAAATAATAAAAAAAGATAATACTAAATAATAGTAATACTGCTTTATAGAGCTATAAGGGGTATTACTAAGACTAAATATATAAAACTTTACTTTAAACTATACTAAACTTAGTAACTAGAGAACTAGCTATCTAACTATAAATAAGGAAAACTTATACTTTAGTAAAAGCTTTAATAAGAAACTCTACTAGCTAAAAGCCTTACTATAGTATTTATTTACCTTCTTTTATATAATATTATTAACTACTATAGTAAATCTTTTTATATCTAGCTAATTAATATTATAGTTAGACCTATTAGTTATAGTAACTTTATACTATTAACTTATTATAGAATCCCTAATCTCTCTAAATATAAAGATATTTATAAATAACTATAATTAGAGTTAAATATTTAAATTCAGTAATAAGACTTTAGAGAAGGAGGTAAATACTAAAATCCTCTTTTACCTTAAAATCTATAAAGTTCATAGCCTTATAGATATAGCTTTATAGAGAGAGTTTATATATAAATTTATTAATCTACTACTTAAATTTTAGAACTAAGCTACTATAAATATTATTTAATAACTCTATAACTACTTTATAATAAATAGAGTATATACTATCTATAACTCTCTATAAGTTATAGATTAACTTTTTATAATTATTATAGAGAATAACTTCTACTTTTAGATAACTAAGGAAGCTAAGAAATAAGTAAATAAGAATACTATATTTATAAAGCTATAGAAGAGTAAAGACTTTACTAAAGAGATTATAGATAGTAATAGTAAGAAAAGAGTAAAGTCTATATCTTTATAAACTAATAAGAAAAGAAGTATATCTATAAATAATAAAGCTTTATAGCTAGTTAACCTTATTTTAAGCTTAAATACTAACTCTGCTCTAAATATTATAAATACTGAAATTAGACTTAAAAATAATATATACTTACTTATATACTAATTTATAAACCTAACTAAGTTATATATTAATAAGATAAAATATAGTAATAAAGAAATAGATATTTTAAAGCTAAAACTCTATATCTTCCAGAATATATATAAGAAAGCAGGCTTTATAAAGAAATAAATACTATTTACTTTTCTAATTATACTTAAGGAATAAGTATTATATTATTACTATAAAATAATTTACTAAATTTAGCCTTATCTTAACTCTAACTAGATTATTACTAAGCTTAATAAGTATTTTAAAATAGAAGGATTTAAGTAAGTATATCTTACTAAATAGAATAATACTACCTTAATATTAATTATAAATAATAATCTATCTATAATAAAGCTTAAAGCTTTAGATTTACTAATTAATACTTTTATAAAGATATAATCTATATTAAGTATTATTTATAAAAGTAATAAGATCTTATATAACTAACTCCTTTAAGGTTACTAAGGGGTTAAGAAATATAAATAAGCTACTATAAACTCTATAATAAAGTTTAAGAGCTTCTATAACTAGCTTAAAGTTATAATTAGTAATATAATTATATTTAGAAATAGTTAATTATCTCTATAGCTATAATACTATACTAAGTAATACTAAATAGATTATAAATATAATAGCTAAGGCTAAATAATTAATTTAGCTACTCTAGTTTATACTAAAACTTTAAATAAGATAATTTAAAGTAATAATAAGATTTCTAGAGATAGAAATACTATATCTATAAAAGAATAAATTGCTAATTAATAAACTATATATAAAAAGAGAGAAATAAAGTATATTCTTAATTTTAAAGTAATTTATAGATTTAAGATACTTTAAAGATAGCTTATTAATAATTTCTTACTTAGTATAAAGAAACTAAAAATAAGATTTATAATAATTTAATAATAAATAATAAAGAGGATAAAGAGATTAAAATATATCTCTAGTTACTTAGAAAAGGATAAGATAGTTAAGAGGATTAATAATTTAATAATAATTAGTAGACTTTATTCTTTACCTAATTTATAAATCTAAATACCTAATTAGCTTATTTAGTAAATAAGAATACTATTACTAAGTATCTACTTAACTAAGTAGCTTATTATAGAATAATCTATTATAATCTTTTTAAATAAATAACTAATAATATCTCTATTAATATCTCTATACTTAATAAAAGATATTTTTTAGAAACTTTCTAGAGTATTATTCTAGATATAGAAGCTATAGGATTTTTGATAGCTACTTATAACTAGTTTATTATACTTAAAAGAACTAAACTGCTTAATATTATAATTAACTCTATTATTATAAAAGAAATAAGTGTTAAATTTAGACTAGGAGGAGTAATTAAATTAATAAGAATAATAGTTATCTCTATGCCTTTTAGAGAAATAATATTCTATATTATATTAGTAAATACCTCTTTCCTACTATACTTTATAGATATAAATAAACTAGGTATTTATTTTAATAATTTAAGGAACTACTTATTATAAGGAGACCTAATTATCTCTATTATCTATAAATAGAGTTATCTATAGCTATTATTAAATATAGAGAAGACTTTAGCCTAGAATAACTTTATAGAAACTAAGTTATAATAACTTTATTAATATTTTAGATATTTATTAGTTTACTAACTTTATAGAGTTTTATAGTAGTTAGGCTATTAAGTTAAAATATAAATACTTAAATATCTTTTAAAGTTTTATAAATATTACTAACTTAATATAGAAGCTTTAAATTACTTTAAATTTACTTTAAATTTACTTTTAAGGATAAATATAACTTTAACTATACTATAGTTATTAATATTATTTACCTTAACTTAAGATTAGTACTTTATATAGTTAATACTATTACTATCCTTAATATAGAAAGATTTCTATAAGATCTATTAATAAGTATAGTACTTAATATACTTAAATAATACTAGATCTATATCTATCTTAGATCTCTAGATATAGTAATTACTAATATTAATACTAATTTTAGCTTATCTAAGTAATATAATATACTCTATTTAATATTAATAACTATTACTAAAGTTTCTATTAAGGTTTATAACTTTATAGATAAGATTAAGAAATATTATATAATTCTTTAAAGAGTTTATAATATAATTTACTAAGACCTTTTTAATATAAATTATAAAATAGTTCTCTAAATAGCTTTAAAGACTATTAATAAAACTATAAAGCTAAAAAGCTTAGTTTTAATATTACTTATCTTTAAAGTATATCTATAGCTTATTAATAAATCCCCTCTATCTCTAGAAATCTAGAAATAGATAGCTACTATATAAAGAGTAATAAAAGACCTCTAAAAGGTTTAGGCTTTATACTAAGTTTTAGAAGCCCTTACTATCTATAATAAACCTAATATCTATATAACTCTATAGCTACTATTACTCTTATTAATATATATCTACTATAAAAAAAAGAGTTAGTAAGGACTATATAAACTTCTTATTATTAATAATAAGATCTATATACTTAACCTTCTATATAAACCTTAAATATTCTATTTAATAGTTATCTATCTATAGTATAATACTAGTAATATTAATAATACTAATAGAGATAATAATAATATATTAATAAACTCTCTAGACTAGAATACTAAAAGAATAGAAAAACTAGATAAAGCTAATATTATACTAATATTAATATTAATGCTATTAATAATCCTATCTCTATATAAGAGTGATAGACTGCTAAAGAACTATATAGAAGCTATTATAATACTAACTATAGATCTAATATAAAAAAGTAACTACTTTATAGACTAAAATAGTTTTCGCAGCACCTTGCTGGAAGGCGTTCCCAGGCCACGAGAGCCTCAGTGGCCTACTCAGCCCCGATATAATCGGCCCCGTTATATATAGCGCAGCGTCACCCACGCTATTACTGTTCTGCTAGTCTATTTAGCCAGAGTATATATCTAACTTTATATAGTGATATTTAGAGGGTTTGCTTGCTAGCAGGAATATATCAGGTTTCTATATTATTATCCTTAACTAGTAGAGAGCATAGGTTAAAGTGCCTCTATAGTGTTTCCCAAATTATACCTATAAACTAGGTGAATTTGTTATAGTCTTTTTTGCAGGGGGCTGCGTTATAACTACAAACTTAATAGACTAAAATAGATAGAATAATACTATAGTTAATACTATTTTTATTATTAATATAGTAAAAGCCCTTAGCTAAGAGATTAGTAATACTATAATCTTTTTAATAGTAAAAGAGTATTTAGATTATAATCTTACTATCTATCTATATAAGGAGAGTATTATTATAATACTAAGAGAACCTTTCTCTATCTCTATAATAGGTAAGATAACTATACTTTAGAGATATAGTATTTTTAAGATTATTCTCTATAATACTACTACTTATAGTAAAATATAGATTTTTAAATCCTATATAGTTTATAAAGTTAAAGAAAAAGGAATAGACTAACTTTATAAAAAGTTATAACTTATTATTTAGGGTTATAATAATAATAAGACTTCAATCCTTATATAATCACTAATAACTTAAAGGGTAAGCTAATAACTAATTCTTGCTTTAGTACTATTTCTTATAGAAGAGGGACTTATTCTATAGCTTAGAGATATTATATAAATATATATCTAATCCTAAATAGAGCTTAATAGAATAATATTAATAAACCTCCTAAGCAAAATTTAAAGTAAATATTATAAGGATTAGATTATAAAGATTCTTAAACCCCTATATAGTATTATAGAAGCTAGAATTTATTAATAAGTAACCTATAGTAAGTATTATAGAGAAAAGCTTAAGATAAATTAATCCTTATTTAACTTATACTTATTAATCTCCTTAATTACTACTAATAACTTTAATATTATTAATATATAAACTAATAATATAATTAGACTTTTAATATTAAGTTTCTCTAAATAAGAGAATAATAAAATTATAAAAGCTAGTTTTACTATAAAGAATAAATAGTAACTTAACCTAACTAACCTATTAATATTTAATAATAGTATTATTATACTAAATATAAATAGCAGTCTTACTCTATACTAAAAGGAATAAAGAAATAAGATCAAGCTTATTAGCTTAAAGGCTACTTTAACTAAATAAAAATAGTAATATATTTAGTAAAGAGTAAGAGATATATATATTATATTAATTTAATAACTAGAGATATACTTTAATCTATCTATAACTTTATAGTATTAAGAGCTAACTACTAAAGATAAAAAAGTGCTTAATCAATGCCTTAAATAGCAAAAGGAGAACCTTAACTATAGCTTTATATTTATACTTATTAACTTAATAATAGCTAAACTATTTATTTTTATTAATAGCCCTTTTATTAATAATTTAAACCTCTTATTATAGATTAGATTTATTATTATCCTTATTAATAAGATAATAAATAATAATATATTTATAATCTATAGTAATACTATTTACTTTAGTTTAATAAAGTATAAAAGGGTTACCTAAAATATCCTAGCTTCTAAAGTCTATAGTATAGTTACTAATATAAACCTTATTTATACTATTATAATAATACTTTAAAAAATTACTAACTATCTTAAAAGATCTTATATCTCTATAGTTATCTATACTAATTTATACTTACTATATAAATATCTTATTAAGCTTAATACCAAAAAGGAGAAGTAACTAATAATTAATATTATAGTACTTTAATAGTTCTATAAAAAGAGGGAGATCTATAAAGTAAGATAGATTAATAATAATAATAACTCTATAGATACTTTTATAAAGAGTACTCTAAATTAGACCCTTAAATACTTTATTAATAATAATAAAGTAATAGTTTATCTTAGTGAGGTAGCTCGCTTACGTAATCATATTACGTAATAGGAATATTATATAAGAATATTATATAAAGTAGCTTAGGTAATAAAGAAGGTACTATTTCAGCTTATTCACTTGTAACTAGCTAGGTAGGGGAGAGAGGAGTTATTTATACTTATTCTAGCCCTTCTAGAGGCTTCTATTACGTAATTGCTTACGCAATAGCTTATGCAGTAGATTGCGTAGATATTTAGCCTATTTAGGCTTAGTTATATATTAAAGTTATAGCTTAAACCCTTTTAGTTCTAGCTAGAAAGCTTATTAAAGATAAGGCTTTCTAGGACTTTCTAGACCTTTCT